>JABUQX010041787.1:0-7500 GCA_015478945.1 Trachelipus rathkii
ATATGAGATGGGCCTCCGCGATTTCGTTAGGGTGAGTTTTGCTTTGTCTAAGGTAAAGGAATTTGTGCTACGGAGATTGTTTGTTCCTAAAGTTTGGTTTTGTACAAGAATGTTAGTCAAAAGATCATTTGCCAGTTTCATTTGTGAATTTAAAGATGTGACTACTTTCTGGTGTGTAAATATCATTAAGTTTTAGTATAGACAAATATTTTAGTTGGGTTGTGTGTTCACGGTAGTTTCGGGGCCTGATATTACACGAATTAATTTTTTTTTTTTTCCATAACGATTAGAGGTTGTAACAAGTATTTACTTGCACAACCCCATACTGAAAGACAGTAGAGTAGGTGAGGATAAACAAGAATATAGTAAAGGTTTTTTAAAATATATTTTGGAAAAAAATTCCTTATCTTAAGGAATGCATAGTTAGCATAGGACAATTTGCTGATGAGACTATTTATGTGTTCTTTGAAAGAAAGCTTGTCATCAAGGATAACACCTAGTAACTTGGCAGACGATAGCCCGATTTATAGTTAATTTTTTGCTCTTACATTTAGTTGAACAGGTTCTTTTGATTTTTTATTACTAGGTAATTTGTTTTTTGTAGATTTAGGGAGAGTCTGTTTGCCTCTACCCATGTTATAATGTTTTTTAATTCATTATTTACTTTTTCGTTAAGTGTGTTTATATTACGATCTGACATTAAGATTGCAGTGTCGTTAGCATATTGAGAGTGTATTGAACTGTGACATTTTTGAAAGTCATTACTCATTAGTATATATATTAAAGAATAGCGGCCCCAGTATAGAGCCCTGAGGAACACCATGGGAAATTGAGGCAAGTGGGGACGATGTGTCTTCTAACTGAACGTATTGTGTTCGGTCAGATAAGTAAGACTGAAACCATTGTAGTGGACCATTAGTGATACCAAGTCTCTCTAATTTGCTTAAGAGTAGGTTGTGTGGAACTACATCGAATGCTTTCGAGAAATCTAGAAGTAAGAGTACACATGTTTGTTTTTCATTTAGTGCTTTTATAGTTTTTCAGTAAGGATACCAGAGCATCCTCTGTGTTGCGGTTTTTGGTGAAACCAAACTGATTTTGTGATAAAGCCCAATTGTTCATAGCAAATAATTAGTGCATGGACTAATTTTCAAAGATTTTAACACTTGTATGTAGATTATAATCTGGACGATGAGTTTTTTCGGAGGGAGGTGTCAGAGCTCTTGGGAAACAGGGTAATTTTGCGATTTTTAATTCAGTTGGACTGGTAATGTAATTCAATTGATTGTTATAAAGAGCGGCCTAATATTGGTGAAATTCTTTTTAACAGTGTTGTAATATTCCATTCGGGACAGTCTGGAAAGTCGGAGCTTTTATTCATGAGCCCATTTATAACACACTCAACGTCAAGATGTTGATATTCTTTCAAATGCGAAGGTTTGCCTTCGTGTGGTCCTATTAGTCCGCAAATAATCCTCCTCTGTTTTCTGCGAACTTCTCGGCTTGCCTAAAGGCTGCCCTACGTAGTAAGTAGGAGTTCAATTCATCTGACTATCGTTGCTGTTTTGTAACTATTTCATCACCTATTTTAATTCTTAATTTTTGTTTTCTGTGTATTGTGACGGTTAAATGTCGTTAATAATGCCCCATTTGCGATCGTGGATTGGATTGAGTCTGGTTGAATTTATCAGCAAAGAAACTAGCTTATTAATTTTTTTAGTGTTTAGGCGTATTCTGTGTAAACATGCATCGGTATGGTACCCATTTTAGCAGCTTTTATGTAAGAGTGTGCTTTTGTTTAAATTGAAGTTAATATGCTTTTTGTCAACCACTTCATCCATTGTTCTCATTTTCTGAGATTGGTTTGTGTTTTATGGGGAAGTTTTTATCATACGTGTCATATAGAATGGAGCTAAATTTTTTGTATTTTTCATCTAATGAAAGATTATCGTCATGGACAAAAGTGAAGTCTGTATTTTTTATTTGGCTTAGAAATGTTTGTTTACGGTCTTCTGATATTAGTCTATATTTTACTTTCTTTTGCACTAGGGGAACAGTCGAAGATTCAAATGTAAGGATGCAGGGGTAGAGGTCCGAGAGGTCGGTGTTTAGTCTAAAGGATTTTGTTGAGCCACGATTATTTGACCACATATGGTCAATGATAGTGGAGTTATTGAGTTCATTTGGCCGTGTAATTCCTGTAATATAGTTAAGGTAACCGTTAGACGTCATTGTGTCAATTAGTAACTTTTTTCCACAAGAATTGGTATTACTACTAGACACATCGATATTAAAGTCACCAGCTATTACAGTGATCCCACTTTTCAGTGTAGAGCTGCATAAATCATCAAGCTTTTGTGTAAAATTCCATCTACTCCCTTGTGGTGGTCTGTAAACTCCTAATAAGTTTATTGTTTTAGATCCTTCTTTAAATGTTACGCCAAGAGCCTCGATGTCAGAGTTAATGACTGAGAAAATTTCTTTTGCTTTTAGGCCCTTTTTAATAAGTACTGAGACACCTCCTCCCTTTCTTTCATTTACGGCAAACGTTGAACATATCATAACCTGAAGGCATACAGGTCCTTTGTTTATAGTTTTTTTAGAAAGGTCTCTGTGAGGACAATGCAAGAAAGACTTAAGCAGCTAAGGGAGATAGTAGGTCAATAGGTATCATGGTGTTTTGAAGGCTCCTATGGTTGATATTATAAATTTCAGGCAATTCACGCCTTGATACAAAGTCATCTAGTTCACTTTGGTAACGAGAAGAGGATTTACCTTCATTGTTCAAGTTCTAACGAAAATTGTTTTTTCGTCCATGTGAATTTGAGGTAAGGAGAATCAAAAGAGGTCAAAGGAGTCAAAACTTAGGAGGATTAGCTATTGACACCAAGGAGGATAAGTATTTGTAGAGGACTAGTTCTTATAGAGCTAGAAAAGAAGGAACTAAATGAGATAACCCTCCAGTGTAGAGTTGTCCTTCTGTAGTGATTATAGTAGTAATAATATTATGCAAATGGAAGAATATATTTAAAGTAGGGTAATATATAGAAAATTAGAAAAAGAAATACAAATACAAATATATAAAATTAAGTGAAGACGGTATTCAGAATCAAAGTAAGTAAAACAATTATCAAACTATATTCGTAGAATATGTGCGACTGTCACTTCAGAGTGCCAAGTGTGTTTTACCGAGAGAAATTTTATGAAGCCCCAGGGAAATAAATATATTTTTTAAAAGTGCTGTAGGGCAAGACATTTACAAAGATAGTTTTGTGTGAACAGGGATATGTGAAGAGAGAGGAGAGGAGGAAGGGGAGGAGAGGAGAGAGAAGGAGAGAGAGGAGAGAGAGGAGCGAGAGGAGAGGAGAGGAGAGGCGAGGAAGAGGATGAAAAGGTACGATGCTGACATAATTAATGGAGAAATGGGATTGGAGAAAGAGGTAGAGAGAATAGAGAGTAGGGAGAGAGTAGAGAGAGAGATAGAGATAGAGAGAGAGAGAGAGAGAGAGAGAGAGAGAGAGAGAGAGAGAGAGAGAGAGAGAGAGGAGAGAGGAGAGAGAGAGAGGAGAGAGAGAAGAGAGAGAGAGAGAAGATGAGGAGAGAGATAGAAGAGAGAGAGAAGAGAGGAGAGAGATAGAGAGGAGAGAGATAGAGTAGAAATAAATAGAGAGTAGAGAGAGATAGAAGAAAGAGATAGGGAGTAAAAGAGAGAAGAAGAGAGAGAGTAGAGAAAGAGAAAGGAGAGGAGAGAGAGAGAGAGAGAGAGAGAGAGAAGAGAGAGAGAGAGAGAGAGAGAGAGAGAGGGAAGATGAGAGTAGAGAGAGAATGTGAGCAGAGAGAGATAGAGAGGAGAGAGTGACAGAGAGATAGAGGGAGAGAAAGAGAGGGAGGAGAGAGAGAGAGAGAGAGGAGAGTGTGAATTAGGAGACAGAGATAGAGAGGAGAGAGATAGAGGAGAAATAAATAGAGACCCAATTTAAATGAATGAGTCACAATAGATTTTAATCTCCATCAGCGGGATTCGAACATTGGACTTCCACGTCGCAGAGGCAACAATAACCGGATGCTCTAACCACTAAACCATCAACGTCCCCAAAAAAGAACGCTTCAAGCGTAGTATCTAAAGCTCCCGGTTTACTCATCCCATAATTGCTGAGTACTCAAAGGCCTGGCTCCCAATGTAGGACCCTTGGCGTAATGGAATATGTTAGTTCATTAAAAGATTAGATATGTTTCTTATTATCCTTTTGTAATTAGTGGTATCAGCGAGAGAGATTGATTTATTAAAAACACTTAGAAGAATTAAAAACGGAGAATGGTTTCATTAAAGTGATTAGTTTATAAAACACTAAGAACTTAAGATCGGAGAATGGGGTAATTAAAAAGTTAAAACATAGGACACTAATCGATGAAAAACATTATTTAAGGTTATTGTGGTACGTTTTTTTTTTTTATAAACGAAAAAGATTAATTTATTATATAAACGAATAAGATTGATTTATTAAAAGCACTTAGAGGAATTAAAAACGGAGAATGGTTCAAATTAAGGAGATCGATTTATAACACTTAGAGGAATTAAAAACGGGGAATGGCTCAATTAAAGCCAAAATTGGGGCACTAATCGATGGAAAACATTATTTATGGTTATCACGGGACAAGCTTTCGTCTAAGTTGTTCATTAGACCTTTTTCAAGTAAAGGGAAGGACTTCAACTACAGATCAAAATGAAGGGTTTGTGGGAAGTTAGTTGGTTGGTTTTTTTTTTGGTTATTTAAGTCTGTGAAATATTTTGATGATAACAGTATCGAGTTTTGGATGTAGTCGAATGTAAACTGACCAGGTATTTTATTAAAGTTTGTGGTATTGTGAATATATAGAGATTCGGCTATTTTTCTTTTTTGGGTATGGCTTATATTTTTTTAGGATGGATGTGTTGTTTATATTTATTTTGTGTTGGGTGAGAGTACGGTGTTGGGTAAGAGATGAATTAATGTTATCTTTGGTAAGGTCAGTTCTGTGCTGATTTAAACGTCGGGCCAGATCATTTTTTTCTCCTATGTATATGGAAGGGCAGTCGTGCAGGGGATTTGGTAAATGCATTGTTTTGGGGGGATTTTGTATTTAAGGGGCTGAAGGGTGTGTTTGAGGGAAAAAGTATTGTTTTGAGTAATGGATATGGATTTTGGAAGATGTTGTTTGATAGTGTGGTTAAGTTCATAAGGCAGAGGAAGGAATGTTTTAGGTGTATTGGCGTTTTCATGTTGATGTTGGTAGTATTTGGTTTAGCTTTTTTGTAGGCGGGATTTATTATGAAGGGTGGGAATTTGTTTTGTAAAAGTTGAGTAGAGATATTGTGTTTCAGAATTGAGATGAGTGGGGTGCATATATAACAAAAACACAAAAATAGCCACTTTAACTTCCCTATTCCTGAGAGCCCTCCGCATATGCACCCCCACTCAACTCCGCATTTCAATCACAATACCGACACAACCAGTCTACTTTAATAAACTCCGCACCCACACCCGCATCTAACCTTATCCAGGAACAAACGATAAATCTACAGAACACTAACAAAACACACATTCTACAAGTAATCCATATATCAGTTCACTGGAAAAAATTTCTATACACAGGTCATACATAGAATAAAAGAACACAATCAGCATTAAACATACAAAAAGATGTAGATCGCCAAAATGATTAATACAAATAAAACAGACTAGACTTACAATATATCTACTAAAAATAGTGGAACTGGACATAAGTATATCAAATGTTAACCCAATACCGTCTTGAATAAACTGCAGGAAGTACTAATATGGTCCTATTCCTACAACCAAGATATATTGAGTTCCCAGTGAATACAGAGAGTATTTTAGCAATGCTAAAGAGGTCTAAATATACATGCATGAAAGAGAGAAAACTTTCAAACGAAGAAAGGCAAGCAAAAAAATTGAATATTCTCTCAAGGCAACACAATCTCCACTAAATATTTGATATTTCAGACACTAATAGACAGGAAAAAAAAAGTAATTTACTAATACCCAACTGTAAAATCTATCATTAAAGGCGCGGAGGCCTGGAGAAAGAGGTTGGTGTATAGTGCATTATGAGTTGGGTCCAACCGTACTCATCCTGGTAATCACCAATTAATAATAATAGAAATTATCCGTAATATAATCAAGAAATATTGTAATATAGTAATAGATTGTGGACTAAAAACCTCAGCATATATATAATATAATATATAATATATTTTATATAATATATATAGATATAGTTAATAAATATATATATAATAATATATATAATATATTATATACTTATATATATATATATATATAAATATATATATATATATATATCAAACATCTGCAGCGAAAAAAAACTCTTCTGGATCACTAATATATATATAAATATATAATAATATATATATAATATATATATATATATATATATATATATTATATATATATATATATATATATATATAATATATTATATAAAAATATATATATAATAATATATATATATATATATATATATATATATATATATATATATATATACTATATATATATATTATATTAATATATATATAATATATATATATAATATACTATATATATATAAGTAGTAATGTATACATTTGTTCGCTATTTTTGGGGTAGGGGTAGATTATATTAGTATATTGTCTTATCTGATACCTGAAAGTGCGATGGCATGTATTTTAATAAATGTTGACAGGTAACAAATAACTTCGAAAAAGCTGTTAATTAGCGTTGGATTTTTGCTTCCTCTGCAGTCGCACCCGCACCCGCACTCGCACCCGCATTCACATCCGCAGTTTCATCCGCATCCGGTGTTAGATCTATATATATATAATTATCGACTTGGGTGTCGATTTCTATGTAATGAAGGATAGCGGTTCCGAATTTTGAGTTTTTAATGCTCTATTATTATTATTATTATTATTATTATTATTACTATTATTATTATTATTATATATTATTAATTATATTATTATTATTATTATTATTATTATTATTATTATTATTATTATTATTATTATTATTATTATTATTATTATTATTATTTTCATTATTATTTTAAGAAAATTTAAATCAGCGTCAATTTTCACATACTTTTTGCAAGTTCTTTCGATTCTTCTAAATAATTCTTTATTTTCAGAAGAAAATTTATTAAGGACTTCTAAAATATAAAGTTAAAGCCTTTAATATTGTACCAATATTTCGCCTGCATACTTCAGGTATGATCACGGTAACTAACTATTTATAATGCAGTTTACAAATAATAAATTACAAAATATAAAAAAAAAAAAAATTAAATTGTTTTTGGGCATTAATTGCAAAGTTTTAAAAATAATTTTAATGAAAAATTAAACAATAATTTAGTGAAAAATCAAAAAATAATTTCAATGAAAAATCAGAAGAAGCTTGCTTTATTTTGCAAATACAACTATTATCATGGATACTAAGT
>JABUQX010041787.1:12500-32500 GCA_015478945.1 Trachelipus rathkii
AAACATTTCCTAATCACTTTAAAATATAATAAGGCAATAGTATAATAATTATAATTAATATCTTTAAAATACTAATAGTAAATATAAATATATTAAATATAAAATAATTAATAATATAATTAATATAATATAATAAATAATATAATAATAATAATTAATAAATAATCATGAGCGATTTTATAAGAAATAAATGAAATGTAATTAAGATTAAAATGATAATGATAATGATAATGATAATGATAAGTATATTGCTTATGAAGATATCCCTAAAATAAAAATATATAAATAAATTAATATCAAAAATAATTAGTAAATGTTTAATATTAAGAATGGCACTCTTAAATAAATTAAAATTATTTAATATAGAAATAATATATATATAATTATAATTAATAATTATGTAATTAATAAATAATAATAATAATATAATAATAATAATCATATAATATAATATTAATAAATTAATAATATATAATAATTAATAATAATAACATTATATAATTATAAATAATATAATAATATTCACAATAATAATAATAATAAATAACATAAAATAAATAATAAATTAAATAATATAAAAATATAATATAATATATAATAATAATTAATATAAATTAAATAATAATAACAATATATTATAACAATATAATTATATAAAGCAATAATAATTATATAAATACAATATATCTTATAACTAAATAATTTAATAATATAAAAAAATTATAATAATAATAATTATAATTAATAATTAATAATGAATAATATATATAATAAATTAATTAATAAATATTAAATTAAAAAATAATAATATAAATTAATAATAATATAATAATTATAATTAACATATAATTTAATATTAAAAATATATAATAAATATATAAAATTAATAATAATAATAATTAAATAATAATTATAATAATAATAATAATAATAATAAAAAAATAATAAATAATTAATAATTAAATAATAATAATAAAAATACATAAATAATATTATATATTATTTATTATATAGTTAATAACATCTATATTATAATTAATATATAATATATTAAATATAATATAATATATATATATATATATATATATCTATATATATATAATAATAATATAATATATGTTATATAATAAATATTATATTATAAATATATATATATATATTATATTAATCTATTAAATATATTAATATATATATAATATATATTTATATATATATATTAATTAATTAATATATATTAATATATATATTATATTAATACTATAATATAATTAATTAATATATATATTAATATATTAATATAATAATAATATATATTAATATATTATATATAAATATATAATATATATAAAATATATATTATATATATATATATATATATATGTATATATAATATTATATAATTTATATATATATTATTATTATTATAATAAATATATAATATATATATTAATATATTATATATTAAAATATATATATAATATATATATATATATATATATATATTATATATTAATATTAATATTATTATAAAATATATATATATATATATTTATATATAAATAATATATATTATATATATATATATATATTATAATATTAATATATTAATATATTAATATATTAATTAATATATTAATTATATATATATATATATATATTAATATAATATATATAATATATATTAATATATATATATATATATATATATATATAATATATAATATTAATTTAATAATATATATGTTATTTGTATATATTAATACATATCATTAATATATCTATAATATATATATAATATATTATATTATATCATTATAATATAAAATTAATATATAATTATTAATATTAATATATAATCAATAAATATATAATATTAATATATATATATATATATATATAATATATAATTAATAAATATATATATATATATTTATATTATTATTATAATATATATATTATTATAATATATATTAATATATATTATATATATAATAAATAATAATATATATATATATAATATAATATATATATATATATATTTTAATCTAATAATAATATATATATTTAATTTATAATTACAAATATTATTTTTTGTTTATCAATAGTATATGATAATGAGTAAATATTTACAATTATACCTATCATTTAATAAGCAAAGATCACTACAAGCAGGGTTAATTTATATATATTTATATCATAATATCCATAATTATTATTACACTTATTATAATATACCTAATTCATATTATAATTTATAATATAATCAGTAAAGTAATCCCTTTCTATTTCGAGATGCGATACGATTTCAATACATATTCGATAATAAGATTTCCAATTCAATATTTCGGTGAAATCGCGGTTCTACAAAAGTTCCACACAGCTGTAGTGCTATTCCTGTGTAGATTAGCGCTCGATTATAACGATTAAATAATCTGAATAATCACGAGTAAATAATATAACATAATCAAATAATATATACATAACTAAATATATAATAAGTGGATAGAGACCAATAAATCACACAAATGAAAATATATTAGATTATATTCAAATCAATTATAGAATTTATAAAAGAGAGTATCGAGTACCTATTGTCACGAGATGATAAATATGCAATCAGAGCTCATTATATTCATTGAGCAAATCAACAGTTTGAGAGAGTTGATTGATAATAAATATAAAAAAAATAGTACATAATAATCATGCTAGATATTGAGTATTGAGCTATGAATAACTAGTAACAATAGCGTATATCGTCCAGTACTGGTATGTATACTTTCAACAAAACTACTCCTAAAAGGCTGCGATAAAGTTTGATTCCATATTGTCACCTCAAATAATTTAGTAATAAGGATATTTTAAATAATCTCGACATATATTATATAACTAATTTATTTGGAGACATATATATACATAAGATAAATCTAGTATCAGATAAGGGATTATTTACAAAAAATCACTCAATCATAGCATGGAGTATAATAGCACATAATAATTAAATTATTAATATAAGAGATAAAATATAGATTGACTAACAATAAATGTATAGTTAAATCATTATAAAGTAAAGTGATAATACTAAAGAAAATTAATAATAATATGTAAAATATAACCTGTTAATAGTAATTTCCTGAAATTAGTATCACCACACTATTAACACAGATATGATTTGTATTGTTATGCACCGCTCAGTATTAAAAGTACCGCTTGCGCATATTATCATATATTCGAATGGTGTAAATCACAAGTACTTTCCTGACATAACACGAATAACACTTACATATGCTGTTATACTCATACATATAGTACATTAAAGCTACTTCTATTATCAACATTCTATCATATTGCCTGGCCGTTTCGAGGGTATATGTACGCTGAGTTAGAATCGAGCCTAGTTACGCCTACATGGATATTAGGACAATACTATAACACTCATATAATGAGACATAATATATATTAATTAACCTAATGAGAAATAAGCATATATTACATATAGGATTATAGAATAACGAGAGAATAGGAGTGAGATCAGAATAAATTGATATTTCATGATAGATTATAATGACATTAGGATATTATACTAATATCTATAACGTAGATGCACAAGGAGCATTGACTCAATACTTATTGATATTATGAGTAGAAAGTACCGTCACTCCTACTCACGTACATATTAGCGTCGAGGATTAACGCCTGTATGAGTAGGGTATATAGCTTTCTAGATCTATATATATATAGCAATCCCATTTCCATTTCTCACTCAGACGGAGTATATTAACCTACACAGATGACAAAATCTCGAGTCTTTATTTGCGTGTTAGCTTCAGTCTCAATAGCATACCTAATGTGTTAAATACTGATAGCTCCAGGTACTAGTCTCACAGTCAACAATTCTATGGCTCTTTGATCGAGAGATATAAGAAAGATCATATATACCTATTAAGTACTTGAACTTGTCAATATGAGTAAGCTACTCCAACAATTCATCAAAAATTAATTATATCTCAGATATATTGGGAGCCCTCATTCATAAAACATCAGATGTACCATTACACAAACGTAATATGAGTAAATAGTATAAATACTAAATGAAGTGAAATAATATAAATAAGTAAATATAAATATATAATATATTATTAAATTAATAAATAAATTAATTAATAATATAAATAACATAAAAATACATATTTTAAATATTATAATTAAAAATATATAATAATATAATATAATATATAATTAATTCTAATATTTTTAATAAATTAATAATTAAATAATATATATATTAATTAAATAATTATATTTAGTGAGTTTAGTGGGACTGATACTCTATTGCGCGTGATATATATACTTATATATACTTATATATATAAGGTGAGCTCCTATAATTATATTTATATATAATATATTTATAATATATATATAAACTAGCTACAGATGATAATTTATTTACCCATTTTATATTATTATTAGTATAATAATAAATATTATATATACATTTACATATATATTAATATACTAACTACATTTATATACTCAATCATAATATATTATATATATATATACATATATAATAAAGCCTATATATATATATATATACATATATTAAAATCATATATTTTACGTACCTTAACCAAACTATAATAGATGATAATTATTATTAATATAAAAAAATATTAGTTTTATATACTCAAAATTATGAACCAATATAAATATATAATTCCATATATAGTATATATATAAGGTATATATATACTATATAAATATAATAGTATATATATATATATATATCATATGATATATTATATATATTATATATATACTATATATATAACCTACTAAGGCTAGTGTACTACTAGTATTTATTGCATTGGTTATCGTCATATATACGTGACTATATGTATTAACTCGTGTTTATTATATATCAACTGGCTTCCTATTATAGGTTACTCATATCTAAATACCATTCATTTTATATAATTCTAATCCTACCTCCATCTACTAAAAACTAAATATTAAGTGAATATTTTATTTTAAAATACAATTATATATATATTATCTATTATATATATATATATTATACAAAATATATATATCAGTATAGTATTTAATAAAACTTTAATATATATAAGTCAATAGCTTTAATATTATAGTAATACACGGCTTTTATAGCTACTGTGAGATATAGTTCAGTGAGATATATAGATATTGTATTTACTATAGTATATACTGATATATACGTATTATGTACTCTACTAGTCAACGAGGAGTAATGGTATCGAGAGGTGAAGACAAAGAATTAGAAGAATGATCACCAAATCTGCAGTTTATTATTTATAAACGAGAATTATTACTCGTGCACATACTTTATCAAGCAAAAGGAGGTTAGAAATGTGTACTAGTGATTTTGCAATTGGAAGTTGTTAATATAATAAGCCGTTCTAATGCGGGATAATCAATTCCAAGGGATTGAGGATAGAACGGATCATAAGAATCCCTATATATACAGGGTAGGAGAGAAAAAGGGGAACTGTAGTAAAAATCATAAGGAGAATAATTTTTTATGCGAGTGTTACCGAGTAACAAGGTATATGCTGGTTAATATTTAGTGTCACGAAATTAAAGATTGCAGTTCATGAGTGAACATGATCATGGACAGATGAGTGAAATTGCACAATGGCTGTCGTCTTAAGGGTGTTATAGAGAGCGATGTGTTGGAAATCACACGAATAATCATACGAATTCCGATAACACATAGATTGCGTATGGTAAATTAGTGGAGAGAATGAAGTAATATATTAATTGCGCGTATATTAGGGTTTTTGATAAGATTTTGCCACACCAGTGGCGTACATAGGCTCTAATTAGGAGAAGCGTTACTGGCGACAGTGTGTTAGGAATATATTGGGTTGGTGGATAGAGATCAATTCATGATCGATATCATAAAGTAATGTATGAACGAGATAGTGTATAGCGTGAGATGTAGAACATGAATGATAAAAAGATTGTCAGAGTGCTAGCATTCAGCGCTTTATTAGTGAATTAGAATAGAACTAGAGTGTATGATCAGTGTTCTGTGAAGTATAAAAAAAGTCTCCTCTGTGCTCTATTTCTCTAACTTTTTAATAACTAACGATTGAGAGAGTGTAAAGGTGAACCCAATTAATTTCAAAATTTGTGGAGGATATTATGGCAGGGAAAACTATGTGTATTGTTAGAACACTCGCAAAAAAAGTGAGTGAAAGTTGTAGATTAGTTTGGAGCCTGGGGTGGCCCTTACCCTACCTTATATGTAGGGCGTCAATATCTGTGTGTGCTCATCTACGCTATGGGCCGAATCTCTGATACATACAGTAGTTTGAGAGGATTTCGGAAGCGTGAAGATTGCAGAGATGTGTAAAAGGAAAGGAGCTTGAGAAAGTAAACTGTGATTGTAAGAGTAAATGTATAATGATAATGAGTTATGAGTGAGTAGAACATCCTCCAATGACTAGTGAAATATGTTATATAGTTGAGAATGTATGTCAAGACATGACACATGTGAACAATAGTGCTGTACTTGAGTTTAAATTAGTATTAGAATACTATAAGTCATTGTTATTGAAAAAGAAAATCTGGAATATGCAAGAGAGGTAGTAGGTTAAAATAATATGTGAAACAATGGCACAGGAACGGCTGTGGATCCGTGGTGCCAACTAAATCGTATAGAAGCTCTGAACAATATATAAGGAAGAAGGATCGTAAAATCTCATAGAGAGTGTATACGGTGGGTCTTAACTAATCGAGGGTACTCCTTTCGTATGTACTCTACTGTTGATTTGTTTAATAAGAATGCGTATGAAGGATAGAACTAAGAGTAGGTGATCTGAGATGAAAATTAAAAAGAGATATAATTATATAATGAGAAGATTTTTATTACCACATATTATGAATTTTATTAATACTCCGAAAATATGTGAAATCCATCAAGTTATCTTAAAAACTCTAATCAATAATAGATGTAGGAAAATCCACATTCCAACGTAACGAATCTTTAACAAAGAGGTAACAGAATACTATATGAACTTAATTAAATAAGGTTACTTCACATTTAGAAATTAAGAGAGGGAACCGTTATTAAAAAAGCCATAATAATTAATGTTGTTAACTTTAAATAAATCAACCTTGACATTGGGAAGACAAGAAACAGTTGAATTTGACATATATCATTAAAAATGGACGAACTAATCCGCAAGGGCAGTAAAAGATCAAAAATAAACAATAATGCCGAAGATCAGTTGAGGAAGAATTCCAGCAGCCCTTGCAGTTTCTAGATAAGTGAATTACTAAGAAGACGAGTGGTTTCGCATCCTCATGTGTATAGAACCCTTAACACAGTCAATAATTAAAAGAGAAGTTTGATGATTTGTGTATAATATTGTAATACAAGATAGTAGTGATAAGGTTGCCATATTAATTGGATACACAACTAACATATTTGGAACTCTGAATTATCAATACAGGTAATGGAAAACCGAGTAAAGTGGAGCATTTTTGAGGAACATCAATCCCTTCCACAGCAATAAATTTAGGATTTTATTCTCTAAGAAATCTGTATTCCAAGCTTGGCAAGTTTCCACTTCTTAAGCCAAAATCATTTTTGAGAAATTTAAGAATACGAATGAATGCTTGATGATTTTGAATATTGTATTGTTGCAGTACACTTATTATCCAGATAATAGTTGTAATTGCAAAATAAAGCAGCTTCTCTGTGATTTTTCATTGAAATTTTTTTGATTTTTCACTAAATATTGTTTAATTTTCATTAAATTTATGTTTAAAACTTTGCATTAATGCCAAAAATCAATATTATTCAGTTTTTTTTTTTTTATATTTTGTAACTTAGTATTGTGAACTGATATAAATATTGTTAGTTAACCGTGACATAACCTGAAGTATCAGGCGAAATACGTGGTACAATATAAAAGGCTTTAATTTATATTTTCAGCTTGGGGCTGTAATAAATTTTCTCTGAAAAATAAAGAATTATTTAGAAGAATCGAAGAACTTGCAAAATAGTATGTAAAGATGAACCGCAGTATTAAATTCCTTAAAATGATAATGAGAAATAATAATAATAATATAGTAATGAGATAATAAGTATAATATAACACTAATCTAGAAAAAATATATAGAATAGATAACAATAATAATATAAGAATAATAATAAATAATCTAGAGAAGTAAGTAATCCAGTGAGTAAATAAAGAAATAAAGTAATAATAATGATGAATTAATGCATGAGTAAATAACCAAAGTAACACAAAGGAACCCGGGCTAATCGTATCATTACATAGAATTCGACCACGCCTAAGTCGAAATATATAATAATAATATAGAGTCTAACACGAATGGAGAGTGAAAACGCGGATGTGAAATGGGCTGAGTGTTGCGAGTTGGGTGCCGGTTGCGACTGCAGGAGAAGCAAGAAAACAGCTAATTAACACTTATTTATCGGATAGTCTATTTGGATGAGTGTTACCTGCAACATTTAATAAAAATGCATCTGCACTATCGGGTAGCGATAGACAATAATATCAATGAGTAAGCAGACCCTAGCGGGTATGGTTGTCCAAAAAATAGGGCGGAGAGCAAATGTCTACATACTATTATATTATCACCTGAGGCTCAATAGTAGTGATAATTATATATATATGATATACCTCTTATAATATACACTTTGACTTGAATTTACCAATATACGATGAGACCTGATCTATATAAATTCGCGGTCTCCAATGAAAGTATTTATCTAGGGTGAATTTTCTTGAGAATATTGCTGAGAACGTAAGTTCTTACTATTAATGGTACAAAGGGGCGGTAAGGCTGGGCTTTATACTATTTTTCGAGACTTATTTTATGATACATATTTTACTATTCTTTATTTATAATATACTGCTTATCTTTTTACCGTGCTGATAGACGCACCTTTAATAATACCATATATATATATAACTACTATACTTATAAGTAGTCTTGGGAAAAAGAGGTAGATAAAGAAAATAATAAAAAAAAAATATATATATTAATATATTAATTAATATTAATAATAATTATATAATATATATATATAACTAGTGAAGGGCCCGGCAGATTTGTATATATTTTTAGCTTGCAAGATGTTAATGATAATTATAATATATATATATATATATAATTATATATATTAATTAATTATAATTAAATAATATTATATATATATATAATATATATATATTAATAAATAAATAATAATAAAAATATATTATAATATATATATATATATAAATATATATATAATTATTTATATATATAATAATATAATGAATAAATAATAATATTATTATTATTATATCAATTATATATATATAATATATATCTCTCTCTCTCGTGAGGTTGCTTTCAACATATCTATTAATCTATATATCAATACTTATTAAATAATTATCAATCTATATTAAAATTGTATCAAGATGAGGAACGGGGATCACCCTAAAAACTATTATAATAAAGCAACTTAACCATACCCAATATATCTTTCTACCACGCCTTTATTGAAGATTATATATTACTAAGTGGATATATACTATTTATACTTATCTTAGACTGAAACAATAAATATATTATAATAGTACAAAAGTTGTTGAGAAAAATATATTAATAATTTATATTCTATATTAGTCACTACTTTATAGACTATTAATGTATAAATAAGTATTTTTCCACATACTCACTACAATTCTCAATATATATTTTCATCAATCAGCTGCTCACTCTCTTGTGTGACAGGAAACATCTCTCACAATTCACCTTCTAAGGTGTATATCACTACCTGTGCAGAACCGGAACCATAATTCTTTGAGTCCGATGACAAGTTTAGATGCACGAGCTCGCCGTGTAAGACATATGTATGTATAAATGCCCTTCCACAAAATATACGTGTTAGAAGAGGATTTGTAAATTCAGGTTCATTTATGTTTCAAGAATCGATTTTGCAACCTTTAATGTTGGAACATCAGTCGTGTGGTTCTCACTGTTTATACGAATCATAGATGGATCTTAGCAGAACTGTCTTCCATGTGGTAACTCGAGTGAATTGGTAATTTCTCTTGAGATGTTGTGTTTTTCATTGTATGATTCGAACTTTTGATCCATATATTCCTATTAAATGGGAAATGCGCTATTCAAATCTTACGAAGTTTATGCCATTTTTAGTAGGGGCGGGGCACACTCCCGGAAGTATGAGCAAGAGATCGTGCTTCACCTGAACTCAGGTATGATATGAGGCTCCTCAGGACATAGACTTATTTTTTCTCAGCAAGCAGCAACCTTATGCAAGTGTGATCGTGTTCCGTTATATTGGAGTTAACACGCATTGCACCTCTTCTCGTACAGTATAGTTTCTTCTATATATATAGAGTGTTAGAAACCACATACACAATTCTTAATCCTTCAATTTCCTACCAAACACGAAGAGTTCTCCCTAAAACCCCTGATAACACTTCGAGAAGATAATCCCGCCCTATAACAAATCCGTCGGAAATCAATAAAATACTTACCAAATAACAACTATCATAGCAAACACCAGAATACAACTCTAAAACATTCCGTGTTCCTCACTCTTCACTTCAAGTAAAAGAAACTACGTAAGCAAACACAGAGTACTAACTCCAAGACATCTTCCCTTCCGATCACCATTACCATTGAACCAGGATAACAAAAACGGGCTTATCTCTTCTGCAAAACCCGATTTTTACTTTAGTTGTGTTTAATATAATATATTATATATATATAATTAATATAATACCCTTCAGCCCCTATAATAATTAAACAAATATCCCAACAAAACACGCATTATACAAAAATCCTCTGCCACGAAACGCCTTACCATATACAAGAGAAAATAAAAATGACTGGCCGATACTTTATAAATCTAGCCCAGCACTTGAACTCTTACCAAAGATAACATTTAATTCATCTCTTACTCCAAATCACCGTACCTTCACCAACACAAAATAATTAATAACATACATCCATCACTAAATAAAATAATTAAAGTATACATACTCAAATAGAAAGTCAGTATACTATATATTTAATACCAAATAACACTCAACTTTTATACTAAATATATCTGGTCAGTTTAATCGATACTCTAAATCAAATCATCTAATTATACTGATTAACCTCATAAATATTTACACAGTAAACTTAATTAACAAAAATAAACATACCTAAATAATAACTTCCCACCAAACCTTCATTATTTGAATATGTAGTTGAAAGTCCTTCCCATTATAACTGAATAAAAAGGTCTAATGTAAAAACTAGATGAAAGCTTAGTCCAGTGATATACAACCAATAAAATGTTTTACCTCACATACTAGATTAGTTCACTACCATATTTGGCTTTTAATTAGACCATATTCTATGTTTATATTAATTCTCTAAGATGTTATAATAAATTCGTATTCTATCTACTTCATTGAGACATTCCCGTTTTATATTTACTCTTTAATGCTATTTAAATAATCAATATCTTATTGTTATTAATTATAATAATTAAATCTTTTCGTTTATTAAAATAAAAATAACGTACCACAATATACACTTATCATTAATGTTTATATTCACATCGAGATTATGTGTCCTATTTAATTTTATAACTTATTAAAATTTCCTCACCTATTCTCACGCGATCTTACGCATTGAGAGTGATCATATATATAACATAATAACTTTAATATGAAACATTACTTACAATGTTACTATTATCTAAAATTATAGTCTCTACACTAGAGAGTGTTATAATATAAAATCATCTTTTCATCGACGATACACTATAATACAATAGAGATAATAAGAAACAATATATGCATATGATTAGTCGTGTGAATAAGACATATATCAGGAGTACAAGTCTACATGGAGCCAGGCACTTTGAGATATTAACTCGTGAGAGTTATGAGTGAAACAAAGACTTTAAGATACAACTTTGAGAAATAGGTTTCCTTTTTTTGTGGGACGTGATGTAGTGGTTAAGCATCCCGGTTATTGTTGCCTGCACACGTCTGAAGTCCAATGTTCGACATCCCTGCCTGTGTACTTGGGTAGGATATATAATCATCCTTATCACTCACTACTTATCTTTATGTGTTTCACACTTGACCCACTAATTATTTCATATCTCCCTTCCACCTCTCTCTCTCTATCTATCTTCTGAATCCATAAAATTCAACTCTCCTCTCTCTCTCCTCGTGCCTCTCCTCCTTCTCCTCTCCCTCTATGTGCTCATCTGCGTTCCGCTACTTACCGTTCAGTTCTGACGTATTTTCGTTGTATCTTTTAACCACTCCCTCCTGCCTCATGACATTCTCTTCATCCCGTAGCTCTTCTGATCTCCCTCGCGTGTACTTCCACTCTCTCTCTGCGTCAGTCGTCGCTCCCGTGCTCTCTCATTCTCATCTACTCTCTAAAACAATCACTCTACATCTCTACCTACAATAACTTTCATAAATATATTCTCTACTTACTCATAACCATTAACAAATACAACATTCATACGACATATATACACAATCCCTTGTTATATCTCTTATACTCTCACCTACATACTTATACTCTACTTCGTTCACATGTATTTGTTAAATATATGGTCTATTCTTACTCTATGCAGATACATCTTCTTTACACTACGAATGCACAATCCAACAAACTCATCGTGTTATACTATCGCGTAACTCATCTTCATTTCGACAACTTATATTCTCATCTACTTTTACTTCTTATTTCTATGATGTACATTCCAATTTATTTGTACCACTTCATCGTTAACCTCAATATTACACTTAATTTCTATCTATAACTTGCACATTAACTACTGACACCCGCGCTGCGTACGTGTTTTGTAAACCCTCACGAACTGAAGTTTACGTAATTGCCCAAATTAGTCTAATATTGTCGAATAAACCTTTAAATTTGTTAAATAGGAATCAAACTTATCGCAGCCTTTTGGATGTTTGTTGAATTTATAAACCATACTGGCCGAACTATTATGCCTACACACTGCTGATTATTTCCACTCTCATCGTGAAATGCGTGCAGAAAGCACACGAATTATCTGCTGACATATGGTCCCAACTTTAAACTAATGTTGAAAAATCTAGAAATCATTCGGTCGATTTTTGCTCTTCACATCTGTTGAATTTTGATCTCTTGTCATTTGAGCGATTAAATCATACAGGATTGCTGACTCTCTAGATGCTACATACCTACTTGCGAATTTGGAAATATTTCTATCGAAATATTCCGTATGCTAAAATCTCACTCGCATGAAATCGCAATAACATGGATGTATATATCATTACTTATCTACCTCTTATACTCTTCATCCCTATTATACATCTCTATCTCTCTCTATCAAATACTATCTATTAATCTCTACTCTATATCTACTCACTCATATTCTATCTATATATACTATCATCACTAATTACACTATTAACTATATATATACTATCCTACTTAATACTATCTATTTATATATATTATTATATAATTCCATACTCTATAACTATATAATATTACTAATATAGTTCACTAACATATCTAGTAAGCAAATCTTATGAGCCAGTACACTACGTCAGCTCCACTCCTACTACCACGTCGTTCTCTGGTGCCTGCAATGCTCCTGCAAGTCTCTCCCTCCGTACATTTGCTCTCTCACCTCGCGGTACTCTATCATCATCCACAACGTATCGCACTCCTCAATCGCTCCACCACTACTTCTCTGCGATCGACACCACATGGTATCAGAGACGGGAGCAAAGAGATGAACCTATGTCGCGAGTTTTAGTGAAACTAGTTTCTTATGGTCCCGTCAGCATTGCATTCCTAAACTATTTTTAATAGAAACTCAAGTAACATCATATCCAAAAAGTCCTGGGTTGACCTAGAGCGGGAGCAGTCCACCTATAAATGTAAGTAATGCTACTCGCGGAGTAACCCAAGCGACTATGCGCGATCGAGCTACTGACACCTTATATACAGCTGAGCACGACATTGCAATATCTACGAAAAATAAAAAGAGGATTAGCGAGTGACTTAACATGACTTAATATTACTCTACTAGTTGACTTCTTGTGAGAGATCACCCTATCCGTCATCACACATTCGTGTAATTGTTAATAGTATAGTTTTTGCCTCATTTGTGATACATTTTTTTCTTTTTGTTTATCTATGATCAAGTGATGTTTATATGTCAACAGTCGATAGAACAGAGTAAAGAAACCATTCGAGAAAGACGATAGGAAAGTACGACTGAGGTGCTCTTAGTGAGAATAGAATATTTGTAGATTCAGTTGTATTTCAAAGAAATTGAATCTCTCTTCTCAGCAACAACAATAATATAATTACTACTAATAATCACTGACAAGAAGGACAACTCTAACCTGGAGGGTTTAATCTCATTTAGTTCCTTCTTTTCTAGCTCTATAAGAACTAGGTCCTCTACCCAAATACTTATCCTCCTTTGTTCAATAGTTTAAACGCGAGGCTCCTAGGAGTGAGGAAAAAGAGAGAGTATTCAATTTTCTTTTTGAGAGAATAATCCCTTCTACAAATCATACTCTGCTAAGCCTCATACATTCTAATAGCTTATCCTTATCTCTTCTTCTCCGTGATGCGCCTTCGCTCATCAAGTGTTCCATATGGACGAAATAACAATTTTCGTTAGAAGACTTGACACCTGAGTATTTTGAGACACAGTATAATATCCTACTAATCATCGCTTATCCCAAAGGCTATAAACATTGAAAACTAAGATGGATTTGTACAAAAAGAGAAATCGCTTCGAGGAAATTGTCCATCGAGTAAATCATACGAGAGTGAACACGTTTGCTATATAGCAGAGGCAAGCCTCTAAAGAAACGTAAAAGAGGATTGCCCTGTCCTATAATAGACATCCGATGTAAGAACGTACCTTTTATTCTGCTCTTCAGCTTAGCTATCCATGCATATAAAACGTAGTTTTACACTCCCGAGCCTGCTGGTCTAAGTGGAGTACTTCTCTTCCTTGTCTCAATGGAATGTTGCCTTCCACTGAGTGTGTCCAGGCGACGGTCTTTTTAGGAGAGAGTAGAAGCGTGTCGAGTCCAAATAAGCTAACCATGAGAATAGTTATCCCTCATCAACTTCATTGGTCTGATATCTGTACATTACTAGTGTCATCTCAACTCGGTCCCCTCCGTTAAAATGCGATCTTGCAGGAGCCAAAATGGAGGGTTAGGTGTGGCTCCTTTACCAGTACTTTTCTATATTGTACAAGCAATGCACTTTAAAGCAAAAGGAAATTTTCTTCGTCATTAACCTGAACATCAAGGCTGCACCTTCGGCGCATAACATTAAACGCACTGAGATGAGATACTATCATAACACCAATTAGCCACGAGCCACTTATTAACCGTTAACATGTGTACAAAGCGGCTGTCGTACTGCCAACAGACTGAGAGGTATGATGTAGTAATTCTTACACACGAATTAAAGTAGCACTTATATTAATATGATTATTTAAATGTGTACAGCTTAACTATAACACTAGAAAAGTGGTAATACATACTGTAATGACGTCACTGTGTGAACTAATTATTATTATAATCTATCGATTGTGTCTAGTAGTAATCGATAACCAATATTCTTGTGTGAGAAAAAAATGTATAACTAAACTTGACACAAATGACACGTTACTATACACGTAGTTTATACTACTTATATACTAATATTCACAAGAATATACACGGACCATAATTGAGAGCCGCCTAAATCCTATATACATGATCTCATAAATATCATATATATATATATATATATATATATATACACCTTTTTGCGATTGAGATGCGATAGATTTCATACATATTCGATAAAAGATTTCCAAATTCAATATTTGTACCTTAAAGTTCAGCAATCCTGTATGTTAATCGTCAAATACAATCAAAATTCAACAATGTGAAGAGCAAAAATCACCAATGATTTCTAGATTTTCAACATTAAGTTTAAAGTTCGGCCATTGTCACAGTAATTCGTCTTTCTGCAAAACCTTTCGGTGAATGATAATACATTCAGCATTGTGGCATAATAGTTCGGCAGAATGGTTTATAATTCAACAAACATCCAAAAGGCTGCGATAAGTTTGATTCCTATTTAACAAATTTAAAGGTTTATTCGACAATATTAGACTAATTTGGGCAATTACGTAAACTAGTTCGAGGGTTTTCAAAACACATCAGCGGTGTCCTATTTATTATTATAGATAAATAATGTACTATTGGTACATGTACAATAATGATGTACATCATAGAATACAAGTAAAATGTAAAATATATGTTTCTGAAATGTACACTATTACACGATAGTTTGTTTGTTTATGCATCGTAGTAAAAATGTATCTGCATGATTAATGCATTGTACAAATACTTACATATAGTATGTATGTAGTATATATACATATTTTATATCGTATTTTTTTTTTTTTTTTTTTTTTTTTTTTTTTTTTTTTTTTTTTACAGTTATCACCACCGCTCACGGGCAAAGCCCTATTCAAGGAGGGGGTGTTAAAATCAACAAAACCTCAACTAACGTAAATTACGCACATAATCAATATACCTCGTCTTTTAAAAGTGAGGGAAGATTAATTGAGTAAGAAAAACA
Organism: Trachelipus rathkii; assembly: GCA_015478945.1. NCBI lineage: Eukaryota > Metazoa > Arthropoda > Malacostraca > Isopoda > Trachelipodidae > Trachelipus > Trachelipus rathkii. The sequence continues at coordinate 29,223 of JABUQX010041787.1, forward strand.
AAAAAAGATAAAAGAAAATTACACAGAACAGAGGTGGCAGGAAAGATATATATATATATATATATATATATATATATATATATATATATATATATAAGAGAAGTATATATATATATACTAATATATATATATATATATATATAATATAAATATATATATATATCTATATATATATATATAGAGAATATATATTTATATTATTAAAAAAATTATATTATTTTAAATATTATATAAAATAAAGTCTTTTTTTTATGAATATTAATTAATAAAATTTTTTCCATTAGTTTATATTAAACATATGTATTATAAAAAAAAATTTTTTTTTAGTCAAAATAAAGAATAATAATATATATAATATATATATATTCATTTATATATAGTTTTTAGATATATCTATATATATATCATATATATATATATATATATATATATATTATATAATATATATAATATATATTATTTTAACACCCAACTAAGTAAAAAACGTCAATACCGTACCTTCAATATTGCAGGAGATCTGATGATCTGTGTTCCACGTGTTTCTCTGTGAATACCTATATTCGTGTTGTAGAGTATTAAATATGCCCAGACGTAGGTACTCTCGAGTTTCGGGTGAGGACCGTAGGAAGATAATTGAGTGCTACCAAAGAGGAGAGGACTATCTTACAAAAGCTGCGTATCTCAACGTCAACAGATCAACTGCATGGTCTGTTGTAAAATAGTTTATACATACCGGAGTCACGGAAAGAGATTTGCCTTCGGGAGGCCGCCCTCTAAAATGGATAATGAGATGATAGATTTCATCATTATGGTCATCGAAATGAACCCATCGATATCACTGAAAGACGCTAACAATCTGCTTCATGAGACATGGCCACAAAAACCCCATGGTTTCTTTAAACTCTTGCATAGATCACTTGCAAGAGCTCTTATATCAATATAAAAGTTGCCAATGACGTTAACATTAAGAAGGCAATTCTGAAGATGTCCTTAAAAGAAGACAGGAGTGAGTGAATATATATGTAGTATTCCAGATATAGTATATATATCATATTATATATAATATATATATATATATTATATATATATATATATATATATTATTATATATATATATTATTATATATATATAATTATATATAGACGAGAGAGAGAGAGAGATATATATAATATATATATATTTTTATTCATATATATATAATTTATATAGTTATATATATTTATATATATATATATATATATAATATATATGACTATATAATATATATATATATATATAAATATATATATATATATATATTCCAATATATATATATATATATATATAATATTTTTTTTTTTTTTCTCTATCTCACCTCTTTTCCCGAAGACTGGGGGCTAAGAGTGCGTATCATGCGATCGGAAAGAAAAGGCGGAGTAGAAGAAATATGACAAAAGTCGAAAGAAAGCCCACCTTACCGCCCCCTCTGTACCGATTATTAGTAAGAACTCGTCGCAATCAGAGAATCCACCCTAGAGCTTCATGGGACAGCGACGGATCCTCACTATGGTAAAATCGTCAAGTGTAGAGTTCTCCCCTGGCCCAGGTGGGCCACAACCATACCCCCTCCAAATCCAACGCCCCGCCATTCTCTCCTATCATGCACCTTCTTCTCGCTCTACCAAACTCACATTTCTCTCCGTCAGACATCGTTCACCGACTCCATCCACTTTCTCTTCGGTCTCCCAGCCGTCGGTTCCCAACACACTCGTCACTATACATCCGCTTAAAACAAAAGCGACTATCATTCATCCTTTCCAAATGACCAAACTATCTCAACATAACTTTTCATTTATTCTCTCATATTTACCCGTTTCTTCACAACCACACAACTCTCTTAATACGTTCATTCCTCATTTCAATTCTTCTAACACCTAGCATGCCCCTAAGATTCCATCTGAACACATTGACTTTAGATCTATACTTCTTATTCAGACCATAGTCTTCACGACTATACAATAACACAGGTAACAACATACCCTCATGTAAGACCCTAAAAACACTCAAGACTTAGTCTCTTTACTTTCCACCAAACGATTTAATTGCACCAGCTTCCTTCCTGCCATTTCACAAATTTCCAACTACACTCTGCATCGTCCGTTCCTTCTCATCCAACATATATCCTAAATATTTAAACCAGACACTTGTTTCCAGCTGCTCCACGCATCAACATAACTTTACACTGAGGAGTGTCCTCACTCACAACCATAATAACCTTACTCTTACCCACGTTTACTTTCAAGCCCTTCCCCTTTTACACACCCTGCCAAATCTCGCTACACCAATCCTCTCAAAACTCTCTTCAGATTCGCCATACAGAAACCAATCATCCGCATAATAATAGGTAGGGCACCCTCCACTCATCTAATTTCTCCATATTCTACACATTTACTGCCATCCCCAACCATGAATCTCTTTCATACGTCCATCATATACAAATTGAATAACCAAGGAAAGTACATAACACAACCCTGTCTCACTCCGCTATTATCCTAAACCAATCACCCCATTGACACATTTTCTCCTTACACCACGTCTTCACCCTATCGTCATAACATTACTTTTGCATTCCATTCAAAGCCTACCACCAATACACCAATATATCACTAACACCTCCCATAAAGCTTCCCTATTAACCTATCATACGCTTGTTGCAGAATCCAAAAACCTAAATACATTTTTTCTTCTTCCCTCATTTTCTCAATCATTTTGTTTCAATGTAAAGTTTGATCCACACATCCTTTTTACCATCCTAAACGCCACCTTGTTTTCTTCACGCAAATCAGTCGCTTCAGTCACTCGACGCACTCTTTCGACCAAAATACCAAGCAATACCAAAATACCAACACTCAATAAACTTATTCCTTATAATTTCTACAGTTCCCCTTTTCCTCCCTTACCCTTATATAAGGGTACTATTATAGCTCTCCTCCAATCCTCCTGGAACCTACCCTCCATAAACGTTTATTACACAACTTCCAAATCTTATCAATCACCATTCGCCTCCGTTCTTGAAAATTTCACCAGTAATTTCATCATACTGCAGATTTAACCACATTCTTCAAACTTTCTCACATCTACCCATATACTCCTCCTTGCTATATATATATATTATATATATTAATTAATATAAAATATATATATACTATATCTATAATATATATTATAATATATACATATATATTAATAATATATTATATATATATATAATATATATATATATTACTATATTTATTAT
>JABUQX010041787.1:40000-47576 GCA_015478945.1 Trachelipus rathkii
GACAAACTTTTCCAGAGAAGACAAAAATTAAACATAATTGCCAAGAAACATGTTAAGTCAGAAAAAAAGTGTTCATGTAAGAAGTTACTATAAACCAAGTCAAATATCCTCATATTTTAGTACCCGTGATCATTGTTCGGAGAGATTAAAGAAGTTATGTTGCTGTATCATTTAATTAACAACAGAGAGTAGGACTGTACATTCCTTTTATGTGGATACACAAACTAACACATTAAGACCGAATTATGCAATACGGTAGTAACGAGTAGTAAAAAAATTGCCGGCATTTCATGACCGAACACAATCCTTCCTACGATTGAAATGGTAGATTATTTTAAAAATTCTTATTCAAGTTGGGCATTTCAACTATCTGAAGCCAAACATATTTTGAAATTAATTTTTAAACGAATGATATGCTTGAAATATTTCTGAAAATTTGAGTGGGTTAGATAAAAAACAAAGTGGAAGCCCTAGTTGTATTGCAAATAAAGCAGCTATTCTGTTTACGCATAGTAGATTAAAGTTTTAATTATGCACATAAATTATTGTTAAATTTTCATTAAAATTATTTTAAAACTTGCAGTTTAAGCAAAAACAATTTAATTTTTTTTTTTTATTATGTAATGTATTTTTTCAGATGACCTATTTTCACAAAAAATTATTAACCGATTGATATACTGGAAGTAGCAGCGAAATAGAGGACAGTGTTGTATGCATTAGCTGGAAAATGGAGAAGGGTGAAATAAAAGTTCTTCTGGAAAATAAAAATTATTTAGATTAATCGAAAGACTTGCAAAAAGATGTGAAAAATGACCCTTCATTCAAGTTTCTTAAAAGAATATTTCAAATAATATAATAATAATATAATAATAATAATAATTAATATATAAATAATATAATAAAATAAGATAATAATAATATAATAATAATCAATAATAAATAATAATAATAATAATAGTAATGAATTATAATAATAATAATAAATATAATAGAGCATTAAAAAACTCAAAATTCGAACCGCTATCCTTCCATTACATAGAAATCGACACCCAATCGATAATTATATATATAGATCTAACACGGATGCGATAGAAACTGCGGATGTGAATGCTGGGTGCGCATTGCGGGTGCGGTGCGACTGCAGAGGAAGCAAATCAACGTAATTAACAAGCTTTTTCGAGTTATTTGTTACCTGTCACATTTATTAAATACATAGCCATCGCACTTTCAGGATCAATAAGACCAAATATACTAATAAAGTCTACCCCATACTCCCAAAGAATAATGAGCGAACAATGTATACATTTACTACTAATATACTATATTATATATAATAGTCATATATATATATATATATAGTTATATTATTATATATATATATTATAATATATATTATATATATATATATATATATATATATAATATATATATATTATATATTTATAGATATATATAATATTATAGTTATATATATATATATATATATATATATATATTATAATATATTTATATATACTATATAGTATATCTATATATATTTAGTGACTGCAGCAAGGATGTTTTTTTGCGCTGGCAGGATGTTTATATATTATATATATATATATATATAGTATATATATTATATATATTACTATAATATACTATATAATATATATACTATATATATTATATAATATAATATATATATATATATATATACCGTTATATATATAATATATCGAGGTTTAGTCACAATCTATTACATATTACAATCTATTATATTACAATCTATTATATAATTGTATTACCAAGATGAGGAACGGGGACCCAACTCAAATGCACTACACCACTCTTTTCGTCCGCTCGCCCTTAATGAAAATTTTACAGTACACAATACACAACTGTTTGTCACCGACTGAATGCAATATGGCAGGCTGTGATATTGAATAGCCCTTGATCTGCCTTTTTCTGTTGAAAGTTTTTTCTATTATATATAGTAGTCCCAGTGCATTGCTAATAACTCTCTCATTGGAACACGAGCTGCGAGAACAGGCCAAGTATTTCCTTGCAAGTTTATTCAAGCGTGGGTTAACATTTTGATAAACTTTCCACCAACTGATAGGATCATTTGTATCTAGTCGTTTTTTTTAGTTTTCAATCATTTGCATACATCTTTTAGTAATGCGTGTGTTTCTTTATCATTACTGTAGAAATTTTTTCAGTGAATCTGTTATTGATTTACTTGTAAGAAAGTGTTGTTCTGTAGATTCGTTTTTCCTTTTAATGGGTGGCGAATTAATAGACTGTTCGGATTGAAATGCGGATGTTGAGTGGGGGTGCATATGCGGAGGGCTCTCAGGAATAGGGAAGTTAAAGTGCGCTATTTTTGTGTTTTTTTTAATATATGCCACCCCTCACTATCTCAATTCTAGAAAACACAATATCTCACTCAACTTTTACAAACAAAATTCCCACCTTCTTAAATAATCCGCCTACAAAAGAAGCAAACAAAAGAAATACTCCAACATCAACATTGAAAACGGCCAATAACTAAAACATTCCTTCCTCTGCCTTATGAACTTAACCACACTATCAAACAACAACATCTTCCAAAATCCATATCCATTACTCAAAACAATGCTTTTTCTCTCAAACACACCCTTCAGCCCCTTAAATACAAAATCCCCACAAAACATATATTGCATTTACCAAACCCCTGCCACGACTTGCCTGTCTATCTACATAGGAGAAAAATGATCTGCCCGACGTTCCTCAAATCAGCACATAGAACTGATCAGACCTTACCATACTCTACCACACCGTACTCTCACCAACACAAAATAAAATAGTGTGAGAGCATCCATCTAAAAATATATAAGCCATACACAAAAAAAAAAATAGCCGAATCCCTATATATTCACAATTACACACACTATTAATAAATCTTCGACACACTGGTCAGTTTACATTCGATAATCCAAATCTCGATATTGTATCAATCCAAAATATTTCAAGACTTAAATAACCAAAAAATACCCAACCAACTAACTTCCCACAAACCTTTCATTTTGATCTGTAGTTGAAGTCCTTCCCTTTACTTGAAAAAGGTCTAATGAATAACTTAGATGAAAGCTTGTCCAGTGATAACCATATATAATGTTTTCCATCGATTAGTGCCCCAATTTTGGCTTTAATTGAGCCATTCCCCGTTTTTAATTCCTCTAAGTGTTATAATCGTTCTTCCTTAATTTGAACCATTCTCCGTTTTTATTCTCTAACGTGCTTTTAATAATCATCTTATTTTTATACTGAATAAATTATCGTTATTCGTTTATAAAAAAAATAACGTACTTCAATAACCTTAAATAATGTTTTTCATTCTATGTGTCCTATGTTATTAACTTTTTAGAATTACCCATTCTCCGATCTTAGTTCTGGTAGTGTTTATATAAACTAATCACTTTATGAACCATTCTCGTTTTTAATTCTTCTAAGTGTTTTAAAAATTGCGTCTTATAGATAACATAATTACAAAAGGATAATAAGAAACATATCTAATCTTTTAATGAACTAACATATTCCATTACGCCAAGGGTCCTACATTGGGAGCCAGGCCTTTGAGTACTCAGCAATTATGGGATGAGTAAACCGGGAGCTTTAGATACTACGCTTGAAGCGTTCTTTTTTGGGGACGTTGATGGCCTAGTGGTTAGAGCATCTATTGTTACCTCTGCGACGTGGAAGTCCAATGTTCGAATCCGCTGATTGTGACGATTAAAATCTTATTGTGACCTCATTCATTTAAATTGGTCTCTAATTTTATTTCTCCTATCTCTCTCCTCTCTATCTCTGTCTCCTAATTCACACTCTCCTCTCTCTCTCTCTCTCTCCTCCCTCTCTTTCTCTCCCTCTATCTCTCTGTCACTCTCTCCTCTCTATCTCTCTCTGCTCACATTCTCTCTCTACTCTCTATCTCTCCTCTCTCTCTCTCTCTCTCCTCTCCTCTCTCTCTCTCTCTCTCTCTACTCTCTCTCTCTCCCCTTTTCTCTCTTTCTCTCTCTTACTCTCTCTCTTCTTCTCTCTTTACTCCCTATCTCTTTCTTTATCTCCTCTCCACTCTTTCTCTATCTACTCTATCTCTCTCTCTCTCTCTCTTCCTCTTCTTCTCTCTCTCTCTATCTATCTCTCTCCTCATCTTCTCTCTCTCTCTCTCTCTCTCTCTCTCTCTCTCTCTCTCTCTCTCTCTCTTCTCTCTCTCTCTCTCTCTCTTCTCCCTCTCTCCTCTTCTTTCCCTCTCTCTATCTCTATCTCTATCCTCTCTACTCTCTCCCTACTCTCTATCTCTCTTAACTCTATCTCCTCCCCTCTTCTCCTCTCCTCACTCTCTCCTCTCTTTTTCTCTCTCCTCCTCTCCTTCCTCTCTCTCCTCTCTCTCCTCTCCTCTCCTCCTCTTCTCTTCTCTCTCCCTCTCCTCCTCTCTCTCTCTTCAATATCCCTGTTCACACAAAAACTATGAGGTAAAAGTAATAGCCTTTAAAAAAATATATTTATTCCCTCGGGGCTCATTAAAATTACTCTCGGTAAACACACTTGGCACTCTGAAGTGACAGTCGCACATATTATATGAATATCGTTTCATATGACAAATTTACTTACTTTGCACTGCAATTACCGTCTCCTTAATTTTATATATTTGTTATTTGTATTTCTTTTTCTAATTTTCTAGTATATTTACCCTACTTTAAATATATTCTTCCATTTGCATAATATTATTACTACTATAATCACTACAGAAGGACAACTCTACACTGGAGGGTTATCTCATTTAGTTCTTTCTTTTCTAGCTCTATAAGAACTAGGTCCTCTACCCAAATACTTATCCTCCTTTGTGTCAATAGTTAATCCTCCTAATAGTTTTGACTCCTTTGACTCTTTTGACTTCTCCTACCTCAAATTCAATGGACGAAATAAACAATTTAGTTACGAACGTTGAACAAATAAGTAAATCTCTTATCTTACCAAATGAACTAATATTTGTATAAAGCGTGAATGCTTGAAATTTATTAGAGTATCAACATAAGGAGCGCTTCAAAAACACCATGATACCTATCTGACCTTACTATCTCCTTAGTGGCTGTTTTCTTCATGTCCTCACAGAGACCTTTCTAAAAAACTATAACAAAGAACCTGTATGCCTCTCAGGATTATGATATGTTCAACGTTTGCCTAAGAAAGAAAGGAGAGTGTCTCCAGTACTTATTAAAGACTTTAAGCAAAAAGAAATTTTCTCAGTCATTAACTCTTACATCGAATCTTGGCGTAACATTTAAAGATATATCTAAAACAATAAACTTATTAGAAGTTTCAGACCACACAGAGAGATTAATTTCATACTGGCACTTGTATGTCTGTAACTCCACACTAAAAAATCGAATCTCAATACTAGCTGTTGACTTTAATATCGACTGTCTGTGTCTAGTACTATCCAATTTGTGAAAAAGTATAAAACACAAGACGTCTAACGGTTAACCTTTAACTATATTACAGAATTACACGGGGCCAAATATCTTCAATAACTCCACTATCATTGACCAATGTGGTCAAATAATTCGTGCCTCAACCAAAATTCTGTAGATAAACACGACCTCTCGAACGCTTCACCCCGCATCCATTAATTTAATCTCGACTTTTACCTAGTGCAAAGAAAAGTAAAATAGCACTAATATCAGAAGACCGTTAACAAACATTTCTACGCCAAATAAAAAATACAGACTTCACTTTTGTCCATGACGCATAATCTGCTCATTCTAGATGAAAAAATACAAAAAATTTAGCTCCATTCTATAGGACACGTATGATAAAAACTTCCCATAAAAACAACAAAAACAACCATCAAAAAAGAGAACAATGAATAAGTGGTTGACAAAAGCACTATTAACTTCAATTAAACAAAAGCACACTGCGCATAAAAGTGCTAAAATAGGTAGAATACCGATGCCTGTATGTTTACACAGAATACGCCTAAACACATAAAAACAAATTAATAAGTAGTTTCTTTGCTGCATAATTCACAGACATCAATCCAAATCACGATCGCTACAATGGGCATTATCTAACGACATTTTAACCGTCACTCCAATACCCACAGAAAACAAAAATTGCAGCAATTAAAAATAGGTGATGAAATAAGTTACAAACAAGCAACGAATAGTCAATAGAATTTCGAACTCCTACCTTTACTACCCGTAGTAGGACAGCCTTAGCAGCCCCGAGTGCCAGAAAAACAGAGAGATTTTTGCCGAACTATTAGGACCCACACGAAGAGGCAAGACAACTTCGCATTTTTAAGAATATCACATCTGACTTGAGTGTGTATAAATGGGCTCATGAATAAAGGCTCTGACTTTCACGTACCGAACTGGATATACAAACACTGTAAAAAAAGACAATTTCACCAAATATTAGCGCTCTTAGTATAACAACTCACTTGAATATACATTACCAATCACAACTGAAATTAAACACATCCAGACCAAACTAGAGCATCAATACCCTAGCTTCCAAAGCTCTGACACCTCTTCGAAAAAACTTCTCGTCCCCGAATTTTAATCCTACATACAACACTGGTACAAATCTTTGAGAAATTAGTCCATGCTCAACTTATCTTGCATGAAAATTGAAAAAGACTTTTTATCACAAAATCATTTTTGGTCTTCACCAAAAAACCGCAACTAACAGAGGAAGAACAGCCACAATCGTCATTCAATCACTCAAAGCCAACTCAAAAAGCACTAAATGAAAACAAACTTGCGGCCTCATCTTTTAGATTTCTCGAAAGCATTCGAGTATTCCACACAACCTACTCATTAAGCAAATTAGGAGAGATTAGTATCACTATCGTCCACTACATGGTTTCACGTCTTCATATCTGACGAACCACAATACGTTCAACGTTCAGAAGGGGACACATCGTCCCCACTTGCCTCAATTTCCCATGGTGTTCCTCAGGGCATTAACTGGCCGTTATCTTTAATATATATACTAATGACTTCATGACTTTCAAAATGTCACAGTTCAATACACTCTTAATATGCTGACACACTGCAATCTTAATGTCAGATCGTAATATAAACACAACTTAACGAAAAGTAAATAATGAATTAAAAAAAAATTATAACATGGGTGTAGCAAACAGACTCTCCCTAAATCTACAAAAACAAATTACCTAGTAAGCAAATCCAAAGAACCCTGTTCAACTAATGTAAAGACGCAAAAAATATAAACTATAAATCGAGCTATCGTCTGCCAAGTTATTAGGTGTTATCCTTGTTGACAAGCTTTCTTTCAAAGAACACATAAAAAGTCTTATTAGCAAACTATCCTATGCTAAACTATGAATTCCTTTAATATAAGAATTTTTCCCAAATATATTTTAAAAAAACCTTTACTTTTAGTTTTTTTCCTCACCTACTCTATGTCTTTCAGTTTGGGTTGTGAAGTGAATACTGCATAAACTCTAATCGTTATTGCAAAAGAAAATTAAATTCGTGAATATCAAGCCGAAACTACCTGTGAACACACAACCCATTCCTACTCT
>JABUQX010041788.1:0-15603 GCA_015478945.1 Trachelipus rathkii
ACTGACCAGGATTTGATTCATGGGTATAAGGAATGAGAGCACAGTATGTTAACACTGAGCTACAGGACACGTTGACTTTGGATCAACTCATATTTAATCTTAATCATGTTTCAAATTCTTCAAAAACTCGGTTCTTTCATCTATGATTGGACGTAATCTTCCACACCACTAACATTCTAAAAAAAAAAACGAAGCTTCCTCTTTCGTTAATATCTCTGGTCGTTATCTTTTTTGATGGATTACAAGCTTCTAAGATGTTATTTTTTTTGGTTTGTCTTAGAGGCTTTTTTTCATACACCTCATCTGCTTTCTTTGTCATTCTTAATCGTATGGAGTGCTCTATTCTTAGCCAGTTTGTTCTCATTCAGCTCATCTTGAAAGGATGTAATCTAGACCTTTTAGTCTCCTCGACTCTCATTCTCACTGATTCTCTTTGATTTCTTTTTGACTACTTTGCTGTTACAGCCAGCACTATACTGTTGCGGTTATGGTGGACACTGCCCCCCTTCTGAACTCTCGAGTCACATCCCACCACCTCGTATGACTCATCTTTCTACATCGTCTCTTATTCTATCCATCTCTCTGACTCCAGACTTAACAGTTAGATGCGAATTCTTTAATGAATTCTACTGGTTAAGTTTGGAATACTCTTTTCGTTCTATTTTCCAACACTTAATTCGACTTGCACAATTACAAATGTCTCTTATCGAAGCATGTCATTTGATTGGATTGTTTCATGTTATCCTTTGGCCGTTTTTCCACAAGGGATGACAAAATAATTATGTTGAATGTTTATGTAAATTATTCAGAGAGTGTTGTAAAAGTCTTCCACTATTAATATTTTATGTGTCGAATGTAAATTGCTTTTTGTTTTAAACAATATAATATGTGACCATGAATAGATGGCCGCGACTACTTAATGTGATACTATAATATACTAGATCGGAAAGTAAAAATAACCTAAAGAGCTAATAATTGGAACTAAAACTTTAAATATATAACCTTAACAGGGAATACCACTATTAGATTATAAGTCATAATTTATAATCGGATCTTAACTATACTAACTATGATCTATATGAAGTTTGGTAATAGCTGATAATCACTATGTAGATATGAGATATTGTTTGCTACCACTAAGTGATAGACAAAACTATATAAGATAGAGGTTTACTATGGCGTGATTTTACTTTTTACACGAGGGTAATTTGGATTGCAACCGTTAATATTGTTCGGTCTTAATACGATTTTTAGAAGTTACAATGTGGCTTCTTCCAATAATCTAATTCTCTCACATTTTGATTTGAAGTTGATATAAGATTTTCTCAATTTTTCTATTTAAAGTTGTAAGTTCCTGTATAAGGAATGAAATTTGGTTTTTTCTTCATTCTTTATTTTGGCTACAAGATGCGTATACTTATTAATAAGATAATGCTTTCTTTCCTAATTATCGTCACAGTATCTGCTCCCTACATTACTCGGTTGCCACAAAGGCTTTATAATTCTACAAATTCTAAATTTATATTGCTGTTGAGCCTGTTATCTTCATTATATTTCCCATTAATTAATGGTACACAATATTTTATAAACAAAGTCAGAAATATTTAGCAAATTAATTTCGCGTACAAAAAATAAAAAGTTTGATATATTATATATTCTCATAATTATACATTTATACATAAGCATATAGGCCGTTAATTTTTAATTGTAATATAAATACTAATTGACTTAATTTGTGGATATGTATGTTTAAACAGCTCATACTTCTCATATATATAATTCCGTACAAGACATTGTTCAATTCGTTTTTTAATTCACTTTTGTATTCAGTTCTGGCTGTACAATATTCTAATCAGTGCATATCATTGATTCAGGTCATTTAATTTCTTTATTTACGTTTCTTAATAGATTACCTATCTTTATATATATCAATTATATTGCATGAGTATAATGTAATAGGCTCAGAGATAGATAGGATTATAGGCTTATTACTCCCCGGCTATTCCCTCAGGGATTATTGTACTATACTCCTAATACGTTATATTTCTTATCTAAATAGTTGAATTAACTTTACTAAGTAATTCAGTAGTTTCGGTAATACAACGTGTTTGTGATTAATTCTGTAGTCATAAATTAGATCTTGCGTAAAAAAAGGAAGTATACTGATAATTTGTATAAGGTTAACGATACATGAGTGTGTTTCGGAGCTTCATTTCTTGCTCTCGTATACATTACCGCCACGACTCACTCACACTGTTTCTACACCTCACGATTGTAATTATTTATCAATAATTTGTGATGTAGATTTAAATATCATTCTTTCATTTCGTTATATGATACCTATATTATATATCAGTCAATTTTGTGTTTACCTTTTTATTCGTCATTTCTTCATATTACTTTGGTCTTCTCATAAAATGAATTAATAAATTAAAAAAACTCGCGAACCTTCTAATTTACGAAAGAATCTATGGGCGGGCAGGCTGAATGGGTAATGAACAATAGATAAAGACTTACCAGCCAAAACTTCCGATTCGAATACTTCGGTCTTTGGTCATACTAGGGTAGATTAATATCATGGAGAAAGTGTCCCTTAATTTCAACGTTGGTATTATTGTAAGTTATACAAGAAGACTTCGAGGATAGTCCTGCATGGAAACTGTGAAAAGTTTATGAAGATTTCGTGGTATGTGTGAAGTATGAAGACCATATGTATTAAGATGCTACTTGACTGGCACACTTTAACTCAAAATCTCTATATCTCATATGGGATTTACAACATATTACTGAAATGACATTGTCTCGGTAGATACCCATGCAATTGTAATACATCAGATTACACATAAATTCAAGAGAGGATCAGTTTCTGCCATGCAGTATTAACTAGGTGATTGGTAATTGTGAAGGGAATAATTCTTCAAAAATTCTAGGCCAATTAATAACTAATGTGATATATGATCAGTAAAATAAGCAACTTCAATACTTATATCAATAACTCATTAGCCCTAATAAAACATGATACTTGCTTCACATTACTTCTCATAATTCAGTTAATATATTCTTAGTATGATGTGCTATAGAGATAGGCTAAAGCATCTCCTATTATGGTTCACTGCAATATCTTCTCTATGTAATAGTTACTTGTCCTATTCTATATATGCATCTTCTTTAGTCCATCCAACTATCCCTATTCTAATGGCTATATAATGTATTTGCTTTCTTATCAAGTTTATTTGATCTCATATCTAATCGTCTTAAGGAACTCTTTCGTGATGATTCTCGATAATCCTCAATACTTTGGATAGGTTATTCTTCTTATTATTTGTTTTGTCTTATTTGTGAATGGGTTCTATGATGACTTTTCTTTTGTTTATTCTCATTACGATTACTAAAACGTATCGAAATACCTTATACTTATATAGTAGTAGTGAGTAGTTTATCCCTTTTATGATAGGTACGAGATGTAAATATAATCTTCAGAGAGTGAGTGATCATAGCTTATAACCTTCTGAACATTTTAGACTATTATCTCCTCTTGATTGCAGTATGAATTCCAGTCTCATTATTAATAGGAGCTCTTTTCAAGGATATAATTTATATAAATATCAGAATAATATATATGAGGACTCTTTGGTTTTTGTAGCTTTGATTCGAGAGTTGATAACATACGATATGTAAATACTATAATACTGTTCTCTATTCTCTTTACCATTAATTTAGTTTTCTAACTTTTCCTATAACCTATAATCTCTGTAAGAGCACTTTTAATCTGTAGGTTCTCATATTTTCAATTTAGTCCATTGAAAAATCAAATGACTAAAAACCATTTATTTTGTTCATAAAAGTATGCTCTTTACTTTAGTTGGAATGAATGCGCATTGCCCTAGTGAAATTCGTTCTTTCTCTGTTCTCTCTTTGATTTTATCTTATACTATCTATACTATTTCTTTTTCATTTCTTTTTCTTCTATTCATGTATATTTACTCTTCTCATATCTCTATCCTTCTCTTTAGCATGTTTTCGTATTTATCCATCACCTTTTTATGTGGAAATATAGCTATGGTATCACCTTAGATCGTATAATTTATACTCATCACTTCTGTTATCCTAACATCATCTACTTGGAGTGTTCGGGTCTGTAGATCCACACGCTTTATTTGGTTGTTTCAGTAGTGGTCATCCTTTTCTCTTCGACGGGCCGCATGGGGATTATTTGGCCTGTGGTCGGTCCCCACCTGGAAGTGTGTTGTCATTGTTTGTCTTAGGGATAGGGTTGGTGGTGGTGCGGTGGTGTGCTGGGGGGGAGTATAAGTTGTTTGGATACGCATGTGGTGGACGCTGCTATTTTTTGTGTGTCAGTCCTAGAGTGCTAGTAGAAACGTTCCTTCACACATCGCGGTCGTGGATGGTCGTGGTGGACGGGGGCATGGAGTACGCCTTGAGCCGCATTATTGATTATTTCATGACCCAGATTATTAATGGGATGTGCCACGTTAGACGTCTTGGGGGGTGCGCCGGTGTGTGGGGGTTAGCCACTGGGTGGCGTTTTTGACTGTGTTGGCGGCTATAATAGAGGAGGCGTTTTCATGGTTGGCATGCCCGCGGGGGAGATTGTCCTATAGAGCCGCCCTGGATAGCCGGAGCCCGGATTGGGCGGTGTGCATGTGGAGGGTGGGAGGTTTTCCGTGCCTTTGGTGAGTATCCTGCGTTACTATAATCAGGCCTTCGTTGGGTCTTTCGGCCAGGTCACCTGTGACTAGCGATAGCTATACATGAGCCGTATCAGTGGTGGACGAGTGACTGACGTGGGTGCCGCCGACTGCCTGTTTCCAGACTTGTTCCGCATGACCTCGCCGAGGTGATCCGCGGCGCACTGCATTCACTGTGGGAGCCACATGCGCCGCGGCGCCTAGGATGAGCCCAGGAAGTTATGGAAGTAACATAATTGTTGAGAGTTACCGTGTGATACTTTCGACGGCATGTTTTGTTTCTTGGCGCACAGCTTAATTTAAGGATATGGCCTTGGAGGCTTTGTTCTCATAGATGAGGAATTGCGAATGGCCGTTGTATCCGAGACGCCACGCGCCGGCATTAGGGCGTGGGAGGGACTTAATATTATATTAGCTATTTAGTTGAGCCTACTCCCAAACTCTTGTGTCATGTTGGGTAGGAGGTCTAGGAAAAGCGTGTCTTAGTATGTGGCCCGCACCTATCGCGGGAGGTGGGGTTAGAACAGGAAGTAGCGTAGAGATTTGTGGCCTGAAGCACTGAGTGTAAATGCCTGAACGCGCATTTAGTTGCCCTACGGCCTGCCCTTACCTGTGGGCGACACTCAGATGGTAACTCGGCGGTCTTGGCGTGCGGAGAGCGCTATTATGGAATGACTCCAGTTAATGATTCAGTGTTAAGGGAGAACGACTGCATAGAATGGGACCTTTTCTGGTGTTTGCAACATTTGAGCCCCACGATCCGAGACGGTGAGCTTCACGGTGCGTCGTTGCAGGATTGTTTTTGCCACAGACACTAATGTTCAATGGTTACTTATGCGTCTTGCCGGTATGCCGGGGGTGCAGGAAATGGTACCATATAGGAACGGCTATTCTCCTTCAGGTGTGCCACTGTTGGAATTACTACCTTTGATTATTCGTGATTGTGGCAGGGGTGGGCATTTCGAAGAAAGTCTGGTGGCCATTTGTAGTCATACGCGGTTTTTGTTGGTATGACGAGGGGAGTGCTTGGGAGCTTCCTACGGGAGGGTCTGGCCCAGTTCGCCGCCTGGAGTTTTCCGCCTTAGTTTGTGCCCCGTAAGCCAGCGGACGACTGGACGCTCTGGTTTGGGTAGGCATAGGAAAAGGATCCGTGGTTAATATAGAGGAGGGAGGAGTGCAAACAGGGAGGTGAGTATCCGTATCCTGCTCCGAGTAGTGTTTTTGAGGTTGTTCTAGGGGAGTTTACCTGAGGCTATTGTGGCCTGGTCGAGCCCGGTGAGTGGGGAGTGTCTTTAGGATCCGCAGGAGCAGCTGCTCTTAGAATTGGCGTCGTGGTGGGGCCTGGCCTAACAGCGGGTCTGTCAGATGTTCATCGCCCCGTGTCGAGAGCTGCGGGCAGTTGGTATGGACGACGAAGGCGTGAGGTTGAGGAAGCACACGACACTGACGGTGCTGTTTGTCCGTGCGGACGCGACGGCATGCATCTTTAAGTGAACGGGCCACTCCGCAACTTGCACGCCCGGTTGATTCATTTACACTTTGGTTTTGTTTCGGGGCCGGGCCCCATGTTACTTCCTGATTGGCCCTCCGTCGCACTGCCAGTTTTTCCCATCTTAACATTGGCTCTCCTCCGCACTACCGAGCCGCCCTGTCCCCTCGCACGTCTGTCTCTTCCCCGTGGTCTCTCTCC
Source organism: Trachelipus rathkii (assembly GCA_015478945.1). Taxonomy (NCBI): domain Eukaryota; kingdom Metazoa; phylum Arthropoda; class Malacostraca; order Isopoda; family Trachelipodidae; genus Trachelipus; species Trachelipus rathkii. The sequence continues at coordinate 6,400 of JABUQX010041788.1, forward strand.
GCCTGCTCTTCCAGTCTGGTTTTGCCCGCGAAGTGGAGCTTTACTCTCCAACCTCCTCAACCGGTACGCTCCGCCAGCGTAGTGCACCATGGGTGAAGGATCACATCGGGGTGTCCGCGGGGGACGCCTACAGTCATGTTGCGTCGTAGCGGGGAGCTTTGTGGGGTGGCGCTGTATTGAACTGATGTTTTATTGACCGAGGCAAGCTAACGACAGGCTACGGAAACTGCACTATCGGAACTGGGAACGAGACGTAGGGAGTTGATCCTCCGAGACTCGCGGTCTCCAGGGCTGGCGGCCCGATGGAACGCCGCCGTGTACGGTCCCAGCACCCACTGCGCGTGTACGTGCGGCGCAGCCTTGCGCACGCAGAGGACGTGAGGGGGGGCGCTGGACGCGTACGGGCTCTACTGCGACCGACCCGCGGTGGCGGGGTTTCGTCGCAATCTGCGGTTCACGCTTTACGTGGGCCGCTTTGTAAGGCCTGTGAAGCGCCTTTACTTTTCACTCGGAGATGAAATTATGATTCTATCATAAGTCGAGTGAAAAGGAGAGGGGGACATAGAATGGATTTAATTTATTTATAATTTAAAGTCTGGACTTTAATTTTATGAAGTACTTATACACGAATTTTACACCTCCATTGTGGACCTGATGTTATAATCATAGAAATACAAATAAAATAAATTAAAAAAATTGAATTCAAATTAAATAAAATAAAATAAAATTTATATAAAGAATCGGTTTTTTGTATACTTCCTTTTTAACTATTTTAATGAGTAATTTATTCTTTCGTGATAATAATGCAATAATATAAGGCTTTAATTAGATCTGAATTATTTGAATGGACAAAATATAAATAAATACTAGATTACATATAAAACATATTAATACACTAAGGTGACTATGCTAACTCACTATATATATATATATATATATATATATATATTATATATATATATATATATATATATATTTATTTATATATTAAAAAAAATATATTATATATAATATATATATTTATATATATATATATATATATATATATTAATAGACTATGATAAAATCACTATGACGAAATACACCAGGCTAACTCACTAATAAATATTAATACACTATGATGAAATCATTAATATATTCTAGAACTTATTAATTTCGATAAAGTATATCAGTTGAGAATTTTTTTTTTTCAATTAATTAATATATGATAATTTTTCTGGTTCAATGAGTTTTATACTTGTAACTATCCTAATAACGAGTTTTACTTCATTTCATATCGCATATAACTTTCATCTCGATAAGAGATAATTTATTAGTAATATTTGACACTTAATTTGTATTAATATAGACTAACACGATAATCTCAAATCTAAATAACAACAAAATATTTTGATAGTATGGTTTATCTTATTAATTAATTAGCTAATTATCTTATTAATTAATTAATTAATTAATATAATTAATTAACCAAGGGATATAAGATTATACTGATTTATTACCAGAAAATATTTTTTGTTTGCTAATATTGACGTAAGTTTTTATGAAAGATTATGATTTTATTTATATAATTACAGGTATAATGAAAATCAATACTGGTGATCGATTGATAATAAAATATTAAAATATTAAAATATTAAAAAAAGGAAAAAGAAAAGTTGTTTTTGAATTTACTTGAATAAAACTATTAAATTAAAAATTGGTAAATGATCTATTATTGTAACCTTGCTTTTCATTAGAAATGTCGATGTCTATTAAGCATATAAATAAAGATGGGATAATAATTCTTAGTAATTCTAAAAAATAATTCTAAACCGAAACGATGAAATAGGATATTCGTGAAATAGAAACAAGTAGAAATTGTTTAGAAATTGTTGAAAACGTTAAAAATGTATTTGTATTTGGAGGTCTAGAAAGAAATAAATTATGTTGAGTTGGGTTATAAAACCATCTCAGTATTCAAAATTGATTTTAAGAATATTGATGCTTAGTACTTGAAAATGAAGGAAATATGTAAAGGGATAATAATAATAATAATAATAATAATAATAATAAAATAATAATAATGACAATGAATAGGCATGTTTTCTTAAATAATAATATTTGCTAAAGTAATAATAATAAAGTATAAGTGATTTCAATAATAATAAACAATAATGTAATAATATATTGCTAATCAATATACTGTATAAATAAATAATAATTGAGTGTGGAGCGACGTTACATTCTATGATCATAATGAGATATAACTAATACATAATAATGATAATATAATATATAATATATCATATAATATAATATAATATATAATAATAAAAGATACTGGGGAATTAATTCTAAATAATCTGTATTGAAAATATTTTACTTATAAAATGATCGCGTCCCACTGTTTTCATTCCACATTTCTGGTTTCGAGATCTTTCATACATTTCCTTTCTTCTTTATTTTTATGCTTCCACGATCTATTTTTTCACATTTCGGCCATAGACATTTCTCGAGTATATCTTGAATTTACATAAGAACACTTATGGATTGAAATATTACTAAAAGTAACTGGTGATACTTGAATTAAATAGACACTTAATGTGCTGAGAATTTATATATATATATATATATATATATATATATATATATATATATATAATGTATATTTGTAAGATATTCTCTATATATATGTTATATATATATATAATATGTAATATATAATATACATTGAATATATATATTAATATATATATATTATATATATATATACTGTATATGTAATATATTATATTATATATATATTTATAAATATTATATATATATTAGTTATTATATATAATATATATTATATATATATACTATATATTATTTATATATATATATATATATATATATATATTATATATATATATTATATATATATAATTATATATATATATATATATATATATATATATACGGTATATCACTGTGAATTTAAGATATTGATCGCTTATATTTATTTACTTTGGTAAGATGCCCTCAGTTGCTATAAGGTGTTATATATGATAAGTACACTTCATTAAAACACTTTACTAATTTAAAAGCATTACAATTCTATAGATACAAGCTTTCGCCATAATCTGGCCTTGTTCAAGAAAAAAAAAGCTAGTGGCAATCTGTTGATTTCTTCTTTCTATGAATTCATCTTATACAGTAGGTTGGTCTTCCAGTAAACTTTTGTAGTAGGGTGACATTTGCATTATTTGGTTCTGAATTTAATATATTTTGTAATCTCCAGGGCAGCGGTTGTAGTTTGGAAGATTGTATACTCAGAAGGCTTCTGTAATTTTTCTTTTATTGGTGTCATGTATGTCTCTGATATTTGTCATGTTATGAATGTTTATTTGATGGTTTGTGTTAGTCTATGGTGTGTGAGAGCAGAATTTTCGTGATGGGTGTCAAGATCGTGTTTGTGTTGGTATTTCCTGCGATTAAAGTCTATAGTTTTGCCGTAGTAACTGTTGTCACAATTGTTGCAAGGTATTTTGTATAGGCAGAGGGGTTTTTTTAGTTTTGATTTGGGGGGTTTTAAGACTTTTTTAATTAAAATGTTGTTTTAGGGAATCAGTTGTATGTGATTTGGTATTATCTTTTTTATGTTGTTGATATTTATGTTTGGTATCGGTATCTATGTTTTATGTGTATTGTGTTGTGAAGTATTTGTGTCGTAGAATTTTTTGTTTGCGTTTTTGTAGGCTTTATATATATCATGTTGGGAGGATATTTAAGTTTTTGAAAAGTGTTTTTTAGAAATTCTGTTTCTTTATGAAAGTGTGCAGGAGAGCATATTTTAAAGGCCAGTAGGTATAATGCTGAAAGTGTGGCTTGTTTAGTGTTGTTTGCGTGTGGGGAGTACCAATGTATGTATGTGGGGTTGGAAGTGGGTTTTCTATAAACGGTGAACGAGGGTTTGGTGGTATGATCGGTTAATATAAATGTATCTAAGAAGGAGATAGTGTTATTTGTCGAAATTTCCATTGTAAATTGTATATCTATATGTATGGTGTTTATAAAATTTAGAATGTTGTGTGTGGGATTGGTTGGTGCCATTGGGAAATACATAGATCTGCGAATATGTCCTACATATCTACAATTACAGAAGCCTTCTGCGTATATAATCTTCCAAATACCTACATACTAGTCATAGACCTAATACAATGTATAGATAATCTCAATATAGATAAAATTAATCAGAAACCAAAAACACATCTATATGTCCACTATTAACTTACATAAAAATTACTGGAAGACCAAACTAACCAGTAAGATGAATTCTAATAGAAAGAAATAAAATCACAGAATGCTCATACACTATAATGTCTGATTATTTTTAAACTTGCATTTCGGTGCTTTATCTGCGATCACACATTTCAGATGATGCGTGTAACACATTTTTGTAAATGAATTTTTAGTCGTAAAATTCTTTTGTATATTGTTATCTAATATATTTTTTATAATTAAGGATCTTTACATATAGCATAGCGACGACGGAGTAGATCCGTTGCCCTACTCCCCTCAAGACTAGAACCTATTACCCAAAAAGCCCCCCAACTGGAATCTTACTCTACAAATATTAATAACTTAATATTATATATATAATATATATAATATTAATATATATAATATATAATATCTATTAATAATATAATATTAATTAATATATAAATAATAAATTTGTGCTTCAGTTATTGTTTCATACATATATATATCTATAATTATAATTATATATATTCCTATATATATATAGATCTAATATATAATATATATATAATATATTATATTAATATTATATGATATAAAATTAAAATATATAGATTTTTAAGAATTAATTAAATATAAAAGCTGAGGAGTGGTACATTCATTATTTGTAGGTAACTAATATGTTAGCATAATTATTTCCACATTTTTATGAACTGTCACATGCTCATTCCCCCTCTTAACAAATGACATACCAGACATCTCTCTCTCTTCTCTCATATTAATGTATATTTAGAATTTTATACATATAATAGTAATATATATATTACAATATGTATAATTACTATAAGTCATAAAAAATAAATTTAATATTATTATATTAATATTTAATATATATATTATATTATATAATATATATATATAATATATTTAATTATATTAATATATATATATATATATATATTAATAATAATATATATATATATATATATTTATATATATATATATTAATATAAATATATTAGGTAAAATAAATATCTATAATAAAACTATATATATATTTTATTTAGATTTATACATTAATATGTATATATATATATATATATATAATATTATAATATATATTTATATATATATATTATAATAATATATTATAATATAATATAATATTATATTGTAAATGTGGTTATCATCCATAATGTAATATAGGATCATATATCTAGGTTTATTATTGATCATAAATGGGATAATAGTTATATACCGAACATAGGAGTCATATAAAAAAAAATATGTATAGTCGAAATATAATTTAAAAAAGGCAAATTGTCAAATTACTAAAAACATAGAATAATATTGATAAAAGGGGCATCATTATAACGTGTAATGAAATAAACTACGCAAATAATTATATATTTTGAGAATATTATATTATATTTTGTTACATAATATACTGTACTTTACTTTTAGCTTTTACTTTTTTTATGTTAATTTTTACCATCCCTAACTCTAGAATACAAATCAGCTATTTTAATAATATATAAATTTTAAACATTAAAAACTGTGCCTTTACATTCTTATATATGTACACGAGTATTTTTCCACAAGAGATGAGATCTTTGGTGGCTAGAATGTTGCTCAGTTTGTAAGGCTGCTTTGTTCTATTATATAATAAGGTGCTTGAAGAATTATTGTATAACTCTCATATATACTGGAATTATACCTCAGTTATTTTCCTTACTCATTATGATAATATTCTTTGCTCTTTATGCTAAAGTCAGTAGATGTTTCAATGTTTTCTTCTATAGCTTCCTTATTATTATGTATATACAAGTTAATAGTTTTATTATAGTAATTAACTTTAATAATCATCATTTAATTATAAAAAATTTTTTTTACATATTTTAGATATAATTATTTGATATTCAACTGGCAACTTATTATCTATATAAATATTATCTTTATTTACAATTGCAGTTATTTTTATTTATTTATTGAGTAAGTTATCATTCTGTAATTTATTTATACTCACTATTTCTATCTAATTTACTTGAACTAAAAGCGGTTTTGAGGCTTACAATAATTTATTATGTGAGTTATGTCTGTACTGATATATATAGCTCACTTAGATTTAGGTACTTGCAATATCTCTTTTTTATTTATTTTATTATTTGGCTTTATCTTTTAGCCTTTATTTCCAATTTGCAAATACTACCTATATATTCACAAAATGCTTATCCTTGCATAATCTTAGATTGTGCTCATCCAACCCGCAGATTTTCTTCACTTTTGGAACTCATTTAATCGCTCTATCTCTAACTTCTATAAGGAGATATTGCTATTCAGGTTGAGGAGATGTGAATATACTACTAACATCTTGTACTGAATATAAATACTACTGAATATTTCCTTTCTTTAATATATATATATATATATATATATAAAGTAAGAAATTAGAACATTTACTTGTGAAGATCATAACGCAATATTAATATCTCGTCTCTAATCATACATTAATACAAATATCTTTGGCATTGCAATATAGGATCAAGATGTTTGAAATCCAGATAAGTTTTATAGTATATTTATATGGCAATGGGAAATACCATTTTTTTATGTGTTGAAGAAGAGATCTAAACAGAGGAAGAAGAAGAAGGAAAAGAATTTTGCCTTAAAGACTCTAATAATAAATTTAATATTTTCTTACTTCATTAGCTACTATTATTACTACCAGTAAGTAAATGTAGTAACTATATTTCAAGGCGTTCTTTATTTCTAATTTCTTGTGATAATTTCTGACGTGAGGCTTATATTTACACGCTAATATCTTGTTCTATTGAGTTTGTCTCATCGTCAATTGTTTAATCTTGTCGTAGACTCAATCTGTCATTACTCAGTCGGACCTTTCATTATCACGATAGGTGATCCCCGGGTCCCATTGACATAAAGTAAATTACGCTATTAATACTTTACGTCCTTTTGAAAGGTCAGTAGGATTTCTTTTTTTCTTCTTCTTCTCTCTTCATTCTATATCTTTTCTTCTTTCTCTTCTTCTTCTTCATTCTTCTTTCTGATTTTAATTTGATCTTTCAGATCTTATTCTTTTCTTTTTAGATTTTATATACGATTCTGATTTTGTTCTTTTTAATTATTTTTTTGTTTTTTTATATCAATCTTTACTGATTTTGTTTGATTTATATGATCTGGATATATACTTTCTATTTTACTTCTTATATCTTCTTCCTATTTACTTTCTTTCTTCTACTTTCATACAAATGTCTTCTTCACTTTCACACTTTACTCTTCTTTAACTTATCTTATTCTTCTTCTTCTTCTTCTTCTTATATATACTTTATCTTCTTCTTCTTATATCTATTTTGATTGTCCTTACTATAATTTGTTTTATCTTACTTTAATCTTGTTCTTCTGGATTTTTCTTTATATTCTTTATAATTCTTTTTTATATATTTATTTTTACTTCTACTTATTTCTTTTTTATATACTTATATTTCATATATATCTTCTTAAAAAGGAGTTAATATACTTACATATTCATTCTTATATATTAATATATATATACTATATATATATACTTATATTACTATATATTACTATATATTTTAAAATATATTACTATTATTATCTTTAAACTATACTATAATATATAATATAAAATATTATACTTTATCAATAAATCTTATATTAATTAAACTAAAAATCTATTAATCTTTTCTATATCTATATATAAATTATTCTATAAAATATATACTATATATATATTACTTTACTATTATTATATATATATTCTATATCTATATTTATCTATATTACTTTTGGAATTATTTTTGATCATACAATTATATTCTAATTTTTTCTTCTTCTTCTTCTTCTTCTTCTTCTTCTTTCCTCTTCTTCTTCTTCTTCTTCTTTGGGAATTGCTAATGTCAATTAAGTAGAAACCACTAAAATGAAAGTCATTAGAAGAACAGAGTGTAAGAGAAGCTGACTCTGCTTCATATTGAGTAAATACATTTTGGTGAAGAGCGACAATATCGGAGACTTCACTGTTATTCTCGATTTCTTTTTATTTTTCAATTTTAAATTGATATGTTTTCATGACTTCTCAACAGCATAATGTTTGAACTTATTTCACAGATGTTGCAAAACAGAAGAAGATGAATAAACAAACTTCTTTTGTTGTATGTTTCTTTAAATTTATTAAGACTTCTTCCAAAACCAGCACATTATCAAAATAATAATGACGGTTTAAATATTACTTAGAATAGTCTGCCCTTGAAAAGTAAATTATAAATAAAAATTATTTCCCGGTAGTTAAGAAAGAGAGAAGAGAGAGAGAGAGAGAGAGAGGAGAAGAGAGAAAGAGAAAGAGAGAGAGAGAGAAGAGAGAGAGAGAGAGAGAGAGAGAGAGAGAGAGAGACAGTTTGTTTAAGCTATAATAAAACAATTTAATATTCAAACAATTAAATAAAACCACAAACACTCAGGTTAAAAGTAGATTGCGAAGTCGGTAAATTTTTTTGTTTGCTCCGACTCCGTTACAGCTAAAAACTTGCAAAATATTTTATAGCGAAAAATCTTTTTGTGCTCCGGTTCCGGCTCAAACTCCGACTTCACAGCCCTGGTTAAATAACTCGATGCAGTTAGTTTATTAACTTTGACAATTATTCATCGTTGTGCAATTTAAGTTCATTTTGTCATCTAATTACATTGAAGTGTTTCGTGACTTATTATTTAATAAATTTATGTAATAAAAAGGTTATTTGTAATAGCAAAGAGATTATATTTTAGGGCACAACCACACCAAACGTAAAGTCTTCAGCTGATTATGAATAGGTGTAATAAAATGCATTCAAAATGACCGCCAGTCAGGAATCGGTCGTTACCCAAAAAGTAGTGCAGTATTATCTGCTCAATTCGGCCAAAAGATTAAAAATACTATAAAATTGAATTTAATAGACGTTACCC
>JABUQX010041789.1:0-2500 GCA_015478945.1 Trachelipus rathkii
GTTTTGCATAATTGTTGGCTTTCTAAAATCTTTCGAGATTCGATGTATGTAGAACTAACATTTTGGGAAATTTAGCCAGCTTTTTAAAATTAAAGATGAAGATTGATTTGGAGTTTTTTGTGCCATTCTCATAGTTATTTCATCAAATAAAAGACAATAGAACATAACACATTTCTTATTCAAATAGTAAAGATGTTCAAAAAATTTGTTATACTGAATTGATGGAGATTTATTTTATGGTCTTAGACTTAAACATAATAATTATAATTCGTAAGAATTTAAATCATTTACTGGAGCCATTATTCAGAACAAGCTATCGTGAATCAGTAAAGCCATAACATCTTACACTATTAATTCAAAAGAGTAATTAACTTAAGGGTTCAAGTGGGGAAACTTGATCACATAATATGTAAATTTTCATTCATAAATTCTTTTTGATCCCATCTTGTTTCGACGACAGCCTCCAGGTTTCCTGCACACGGTCATTCAATAGTATAATTTATTTCCAAGCCAAGAAGAGAAAATCAATTCCAGGAAATCAAGTACCTGGCACATTATCTATAACTACATCACAGAACATCTTTAGAGTCCGCGTTCTATGCCAGCGCTTTCCCCACCCGGGGTTTCACTACCCAGGGATCACAAATTCCTTTGACGGTGATCCATGAGGAACCACAACTGTTAGTTCGGGCGGTTTCATAATAGGCTGAGGCGTCCAATGAAAAATCATTGTAACATCAACAATAATTGTCTAACTTATTTGATTCGGGTTAGGTCCTATTCACTCTTTAATAAAATACTATATATATATATCATACCATATAACAAAATATACTATATATATATATATATAGATAATATATAATATCTATTAATATATATATACTACTATCATAAATATATATAACCACACCCAACACCACACTCATCCATAACTACAATATATACCCACACACCTAATAATATCAGGAAAGTACTTCGCTAGCAATTGTTGGCTCTCTTTTGTGGCACAGCACCCTTATATACAGAGAGATGTAATTAAAACCATATTTGAAATTGACGTTTTTAGGTCAACATAAGTTAAATATGCAATAGAAATATATTCGACATGTTCGTTGTAAACGATTAAAGTCTCTCGTAGGCGAATGTTGGTAGTCACAGCAACATTTTCCAGCGCGTTTCCACAATTGCCTCTGAATCTTCGTTTAGCGAAAATTTGTGATCGAATTCAAGTCGCAGCCTTTCCTGAAATTTATCTCTCTTGCCGGGAGATTATTCGGAGAGAAGTATCTTTAGTGAATTCGTATTCTCTGAGCTTGTTAATTTAATCTACTGAAGAGCATCTCAAACGACTGGTTATATAATTAATTTCATCTTGTCTTATGCAAAATGTTTGCTCGCCGCAAATCTTAGCATAAGTACGAATATAAATTAAAATTTTTACAAATTATAATGGAAGTGGCTACGATATATATATATAGTATAGTATAATATATATATAATATATATATATATAAATATATATATTATATATATATAATATATATATATAATATATATATATATAATATATCTTAATACTATATATATATGTATCATAATATATATATATACCTATATATATATATAATACTAATATAAGACTCATATACTATATTATATACTAATCTCATATAACTATATATATTAATAATATATATATAATAATATAATATAATTTATATATATATTATATATTTATCATATATATATAATATATATACTATTATATATAATATATATATACTATATATATAATATATATAATATCTATAATAACACAATATATAATCAACATCTCACTACGACCTTACTATATAATAAATATATACCACACCACACACACACCACAACACGCACACACACACACACACCACATCACACATATATCATTATATATATACTACTACTACTACATATAATATATATACATATATAACATATATAATATACTACTAACCCCATATAACTATATATATATAATACATATATATATTATACACATATATATATATGTTAACATAACTAACATTAAATATATTTTATTTTCATATTATATATATCATATAAATATATATAATATACCCTATAATACCTAATAATAATATTATATATACTATATTATATATATATTATACTAATTATTATAATAAAAAAACACCACAATATATATATTATATATATAATATAGTGTGTGTGTGTGGATAATTATATAATTAATTATATATATATATATACTACATATATATATATATATAGTATAATATATATTTATATAATATATAATATTATAATCTATATATATATATACCATCATATAATATATTATATATTATTATATATACACTTTACACGCTATTTATGGGGAAAATGCTAAAACGTTATGTCAATGTCTTTCCCCATCATTCTCATCTGTGCGAATCTGGCTTAGTACTACCTGTCCAACCGGAGAACGAACATC
>JABUQX010041789.1:7500-15000 GCA_015478945.1 Trachelipus rathkii
GGAGGGGCTTGCAGAGGACAGCGTGCCCCTAAATTCTCTGCGCTTGTGAGAAGAGGTGAGAAAGTGAGACGAATAAGACCAACACACATAATATATATATATATATATATCATATATAATATATATAATCATAATATATATATATTATTATTAATATTATATAATTATATATATAAAATATATATAATATATATAAATTCTTCTTCTTCTTCTCATCTTCCTTTATTATGTTCCTTCTCTTTCTTTGACAAAGTGCGCGACGGGCATCGAAAGAAAAGCAGTAGAAGACATGACAAGTCGAGAAAGAAAGCCCAGCCTTACGCGCCCCTCCAGTACCATATATATTAAGTGGGGAACCCAGTGCAGTTCTCAGAAAATCCACCTAAAGCTCATGCGGCAGCGATGACCCTCCACTATTGGTAGCATCCGTCAATTGTAAGGTTCCATCCTTGCCCAGGTGGCCGACAACCATACCCCTCACAATCCCCGCCATTCACTCTGTTAGACACCTTTCTTCTCGCCTCTACCCAACTCACATTTCTCTCTTCAAACATTCGTTACTGACTCAATCCACTTTGTCTTCGGTCTCGCCCGCCGGTCGGTATCAACACACTCGCCACCTATACATTCGCTAACCAAGCGACTATCATTCATCCTTTTCCATATGACCAAACCATCTCAACATTACTTTCATTTATTCTCTCGTTGACCCCATTCTTCACACCACACCACTCTCTAATAACTTCTCTCCTTATCAATTCTTCTCACACCTAGCACACCCTAAGATTGTCCATCTGAAAACACATGAACTTTAGATCTATACTTCTTGTTCCAGACCTAGTCTACCACTAACTATACAATAACAAGGTAACAACAAACCCCATGTAAAACCCTAGCACACTTCAAGACTTGGTCCATTTATCCACCAAGCATTTAATTGCACCAGCCACCTTCCTGCATTCACAACGTTCCTAACACACTCTGCATCTCTCCGTTCCCTTCGTTCATCCAAAATATACCCTAATATTTAAACTCAGACACCTGCTTCAGCAGCTGCCTCACCATCTAACATAACTTCACACTGAGGAGTGTCCTCACTCACAACCATAACCTTACTCTTATCCACGTTACTTTCAAAAACCCCTCCTTACACACCCTGCCAAATCTCTCTACCAATTCTCTTCAGATTCGCCAGATTCGCCACACAGAACCATATCATCCGCACATAATAGGTAGGGGACCCTCCACTCATCTCCATTCTCCACATTCTAACACCATTTCCTGCAATCCTCACCTCGAATTCTTCATAACCCATCCATATACAAAGTGAATAACCAAGGATACATAAACACAACCCTGTCTTACTCGGCTATTAATTCCTAAACCAAATCACCATTGACACCATTAGTCTTACAGCACGCTTCACTATCGTCCTACATACTTTTGACTCCATTCATAAGCCTACCACCAACACCAGATTCACTAAACACCGCCATAAACCATTCCCGATTAACTCTATTCATACGCCTGTTGCACAATCCAATAAAACCTAAACAAATTATTGTTCTTCTTCTCCCTCATTTCTCAATCATTTGTTTCAATGTAAAGATTTGATCCACACAGCCTCTACTCCTAAACGCACCTTTTCTTCACCAATCAGTCCTTCAGTCACCGACGCACTTCTTTCGACCAAATACCAGCATATACCTTCCTACAACACTCAGTAAACTTATTCCCCTATAATTTCTACATTCCCCTTATCTCCCTTACCCTTATATAAGGTACTATTACCGCTCTCCTCAATCCCTTGCGGAACTATACCCTCTTTAAACGCTTTATTACACAAACTTCCAAAGTATATAAGATATATATATATATATATATATATTATAATATATATAATAATATATATATATATATATATAATATAAATTATATACTATTATTATAAACGGTTAGCAAGGATAATTTTGCAAGGTATAGAATCCTTGTAAAAACTTTGTCAAAGTACTTGAGTAAAACCTTGGTCAAACCTAAATAAAAACGTCATTACAAATTTTACGTAATACTTTTCTTGCTTCAGTAATTTCATTCCGATTATTATTATAAATCCAATATTTTATTATATATTTTATGAGATTGTGTGTATATATATATATCTATACTATATAATATATACTTATATATATATATATACTATTAATATATATATAAATAGAATTTTCTAATGAAATATATATATTTATATAATATATATATATAATATACAACGACTCAAAATTAACGCGCCATTGCTCATATGACCGTTAACCAGGTTAACAGAAAAGGATCAGAAAGTTGTGAGTCTTTATTATGCAAATAACAACAGCGGAGACACGATTGATACAGTGGTAAGACTAACCCAGAGGCTCTGATGAATTCCCCTGGGGCTGAGAATGGGTCCTACATGTGGCGGATGCGTTTCCTCCAACGTGACGTTATCGCGGTGAAGGGTTCCTGTGTGGATGGTGTTACTAAATAACGTGATGACCACCTCTGGCACGGATGACGGCTTGGTACCGTCGTGGCATGCCTCTCAAATGGCGTGCCGAAATTCCTCTACGGAAAAATCTGATCCCAGACTCAACCGCACCACTACCGCACCTAACTGGAGGTTTCTGGCGTGGTTGCTAACTATTGCACCGCCGTTTCACATTGTCCCACAGCATGTTCAATTTGGGTTTGGGGGCCGGAACTGTATGCTAGCCAATTAAATGTCCTGATTTGGAGCCGTGTTAGGTTATTCGTGAAAACAACTCTGCTACCTTGTGGTCGTGCGTGTCATGCAGTAGGAAGAAATCTCACCGATGTAGGGTACATGGCACGACATACGGGGTCAAAGGGCGTCCGCGGTGTACCGTACGGCGGTAAGAGAACCGCCATCTAGGCTTGCAATCTGTGTCGACCCGTTAAAGATATTATTCCCCAGACCATGAGAGATCCACAATACCTCCCACATATTACAGTGAGCGTTCCTCTCATTAGGTAGTCGATAGATTTTGAATCGCCGATCGGAAATGTAAGAGACTGACTCTGGACTCATCCGTAGACAGCACATTCACTCAATCGCCGACGGTTCAATTAGGTATTCCCGGGCAAAATGCTAGGAGTCCGCCCCGTCAATGCTCTCTGGTGTCTCGTGGTTCTATGGCCTGCCTCATTGGCAGTAAATTATGTTCCACAAGGCGTCGACGTATTCATTGTCATTCACACGAGTCCCATGTACCTCCTGCAGCTGTATTTAGGTACCTTATTGTTGTATGACGGTCTCTCACAGCCCCGCATACGCCTTAAGAACGTCTTCAATTCAGTCGTGGCTTTGTGGCCTGCCACCATGTCTCCGCCGCCTTGCGTGCGTTCCGGATGTCGTCGAGTACCGCTTTACGACCCATGCAGTGGGTTTGGTCTTTTTACACCCAGACCGTCGACCGAGTTTACGGCTTCCCTAACCCTCGGCACGGAGGGTGGATATTCTGTACGCATTCATCACGCGTTAGTCGACTCACAATCATTCCCATTTGAGCGGCTAAATTCACACCTGAATGGGAACACGAACTCACATGCCCGCTCATAACTTTCCCCAAACAGCTAAAGCTAGCAGTTACGTGGTTGTCATTTTACCTTAATATAGGATTCGACTCTATACAACCCAACACTATTACACTCTGTATATATACTGTGTCCACTGTGCGTATGTTATTGCATTAACAGAGCTACACAGCATTCTGTGCCTATTCTCAGCCTGTTAGCGTCATATGAGCTAGTGGTGCTTTAATTTTGATTGTAAATATTATATATAATATATATATATAAATACTATCCATATATAATATATATATATATACGCACGATATATATATATATATATACATATATATATATATATATATTATATAATATATATAATATATATATATATTACTTATGATATACAACCATACAAGCATAGCAACCTACGCAGATGATACACCATAGAACCACGCACTAGAACCTAAATATGCGTAGACTAATCTAACCAACAATACATCAACCAAATTCAACTTGGCTAACTACAACATAATGTGTGCATCACCTAATAAATCATCTAACACATTAGTTACAACAGACCGCCAACTCGGTACTACCAACCCCCAAATTTCCCTAAACAACATCGCTATCCCAAGGAAACAAAACACCGAAATTCTTGGCGTAATACTTGACATACATTTGACTTTCACAAACACAAGAAAAACATAACAACATCAAGCAACAGGCAAATAAACATACTAAGAACCATAGCCGGCACTGACATCAATATTAATAAACAGATATCCACCACTATATACAAAAAATACTTCCGCCCAACACTTAAACTACGCCTTACCAATGTGCCACCTGTTTTTAAATAAAGGTTACCAAAATAAAACTACAAATTACTCAAAACAAAACACTCAGAATTATGACAGGATATACATCTACAACATCCCAACAACCCTACTTGAAGAAAAAAAATACACCTCAGACACCACTTATAAATGATAGGCATCAGTTCTACGCTAAAATACAAACACCACAATACCCATGCCACACTGCACTTTCCAACCCCATTAATCACATGTTAAAACTACCTCCATACCCTCCGGCATTATCATACAAGCAAATCCTGAATAACATTCAACTTCTACAAAACAACATCTCATAAACTAAACAAATACACACACTAACCGAAAATTATTTAAGAAATCGACAACCAAACAAATATACTAAATGAATAATACATGCGATTTATCTTCCAATAACATTCAGTCATCCTTCGCCAAACTAGATGCGGCCACCACCCAAATTTCCAATATAATATATATAGATTCAACAACCAAACCACTTCAAGCATCTGCACAAGATGCAACCAAGCCCCGGAAGCTGTCACATTTCTTACTTGACTGTCCCTCTAACCGACATCACCAGAAAAATCTGGGGTATTTGAGCAAGGTGTGACCGCTCTGACGAATAGGGTGGTCGAGGTGATGAAAAGTAATGTATTGAACCATATGTACTATAATCATATATTATACTATATATATAATATATAATATAAATATATATTATATATATATACTATATACTATATATATATGTGGTTTACATATCACTGACAGATTCCTAAATATGTGAAAATGAGATTATTATGCAAGATACAATGTAAACTATAATATATGATAAAAGACTAGTTTATTATATTTCTTGATTATATTTATAATTTATATACATAAAACTATATATAATAGGTAAAGGAATAGAAACCAAAAGTCACAGATATGTAAAAAGACAAGAATTTGATGCATACATATTTAATAGGATAACACGTAACATTTCATTGGTAAGCCAAAAACGAGAATAAATTTCTAAGTTCTTTAACCAGAAACTTTTCATATGTACGTGAGTGAAATTTTTTTTTCCTTTTAATCGGTAAGAAATATGAGTAAGCCAAAAAGAGACTTGCCAACGGAAGAATTTTTTCAGTATTGATAAACGCATCAAAGGGAAGAAGCTAAACGAAAACATGATACCAATCAGAACGTGATGAATCCGATAAAT
Source organism: Trachelipus rathkii (assembly GCA_015478945.1). Classification (NCBI taxonomy): domain Eukaryota; kingdom Metazoa; phylum Arthropoda; class Malacostraca; order Isopoda; family Trachelipodidae; genus Trachelipus; species Trachelipus rathkii. The sequence continues at coordinate 13,114 of JABUQX010041789.1, forward strand.
TCCACTGTTTATTCCTGTACAAAAAGATTGGAAGTTAAAATGAGGTTCTTTGAATATTAGAGACCTAAGGAACACTTGCTTCTTTATCAATCCGAATTACCATCTGAAGACCAAGATGATGACATTCCAGAAGATCAAAGAGGAGATTGTATTGATAATTTCATTATTAATTTTGTTAAGTCGGAAAATCATAATCGAAATATTTTTTAGTCTAAATAATTATAACTTGATAATGTACTGTTAATACTTTAAAAAAAAAAAAAAAAACATGTATGGTCACCGAGGAGGTTTACATCTAGTCCTTCAGGCTAAAAAATGAAGATTGCATTCAACATCAGTCATGGCATTCGATTTCTGACAATACCTTTAGAGCTCACAAAAATCTGAGCGATGATCAGCGACTATATTGTCCTGGACATCAGCAATAATATATCATATATTCATCAACACTAGAGCTTATATATGCTTAAGGTGCGATCTATAAAAATCAGTAAAATTGTTATGAATATGTGTTTGTCTACTTAAATATCAATGGAAAATTACCAACCCGTCCAAGAACCTGTCTAGTCAATAATAATTAAATTGAACCTAGCAAAATTAAAACTTTACTCTATATTATTTCTGCCCAGACAACCCAGCACAACATATTAAAACACCTTCTGTCTAAAACACCTTTGAAGAAGCGAGAACTCTTTAATATAAAAAAGTTTAAAAATAATTCAACTTGAAAATGTCAAAAGAGAACTAAATTAGTATTACAACAGATACTATTTGTTTGCTCCTGAAAATATTTCCAGAGCTTTTCGACTTTTAATTTCACATATACAGAATTAAAAGATAATTATTATGTGCCTCTTAATATGAAAACACTCTAAGCCAAAACACCAAATGATTTTTCTTTTAAATTTGTGTAATTTGAAAACTGACTTTCAATGCAATGGTACAATATCACAGATACAAAATTTTAAATATCTAATTTTTAAAAAAAAATCCTAAAATTTCCAAGAGTTATATATTTTGGTTTATTTCTTTAACATTATCTGCAAACTCAAAGTAGTTTTTTAAGTTTCGTGTATCAATTGCTTCAAATACATCTGTAGATCATTTCCTGGATTAAATGATGAAAAACTTAAACTTTTTCCGTTTTCTGGCGGCAACTTACATAGTCATTCTCGATCAGGCAAGAAATACAACTTTCTATATTCGTATATGGCGAATGAGCATAACCCTTCTCAATTACAGTCACTGTAGTCGAGTATAGATCCATTTGTCGATCCTTGGTAGGAAATACCGAAAGTCTTCTCCAAAATACGGCAATGCCAACAGAGGAGATAAATATATACAATATCATATTTATATAAAATAATATATATATATTATATACCTAATAATATATTATTATATAATATATAAGGCTTATAATTATTGATATAATTCTTCTTGCAGATTGTCACTACATCACTCACGGGCAGATTCCTATTCAAGGAGGGGACAGAAAATAAATAATAAAAAACAAATTAATATTTTAGTCTAAAAAGTACCTTTGACTTCCTGTTTATTCTTCTGAGAAATTTTTATCTCTTCATCAAAGAATCTGCGTAACAGACTGATTAGCAGGAGTTTCTTCAACCTTTTCCTCTTCTTTGTCTTCTTTTCTCTTTCTCTTTTCCTTATCTTTATCTTACAGACTAACCTAATAACTTTCAGAATAAGAAATTTCATAGTAATGAATATTTTCATCTTCCTCTTATTCTCACTCGTTAATTCTTTTTCTTTTCAGAATTCATTTCGAATCTTTGCTGCTCTCTCATGATTAAATAATCTTCAGATTAACAATGGAAGGAACATTCGAACATTTACATTGACTCTTCCTGCCTTTTCAAATTA
>JABUQX010041789.1:17500-20000 GCA_015478945.1 Trachelipus rathkii
TATTATATAATATATAATATATATATAATATATCCTTATATCACTGAAAGAACATATAGCATACAAAAATAATTTTATGCATTTTTAAATAATAAGAATAATAATATAATTAATAATAATATAATAATAATAATATATTAGTATAGTAATAGTTTAAAATAATAATTAAGATCATAATAAAATAATAATAAAATAATAATAATAAATTAGCTATATAGAATGAAGAAATAGAATTTCAGAAATTAATATATTCATAAATATTTTGAAAGTTAAGGTAGAGAATAAATTGTTTAGAGTGGAAATGAAGTTATAGTAACACTATTTCCTCCAAAACAACATAACAGACACATACCGTACCCCCTATACATCCATTAGCTATCGACACAAAGATCTCAACTTATAGCTGGTTCTCTCAGAAGATGTTCCTAAGTACTTCTATACATAATGCATCAGAATCTTTAAGACCCGATTTCGCACACCAACCATAAACCCTACCCAAAATTTCAATGATTTCTCATTTGGCCGAGAAACGCAGAGACCTATTCATTAACTTACGTCACAAATATAGACAATAGAAACGGCTCTTGCCACACGATATTCACGCAACCACGCGACACAGTTGAACACCTATTCATTTCTACGACATGTGCATTTCCCTTGACCGGCCACTGAATCAATTCAACTCCGTGACAAACTCCCTTAACACACAGATCATCATATCACTTTCTTTTTTTAAAATTGAAATTTCATACAATTCTAACAACTAAAATTACGCGCTGAAAAGTTAAATCGCACTTTCATTCTTCTTATAATATATGATAATATTTAACATATTTTAATAGATCTGGAGAGAAAGTGACGAAAAAAGAAGGTTCGGGGTACCATATACTATATACTAATAAAAAATAATTATAATATAAATATATACCTATATATATATATATATAATATATCCATAAGGACATAAAAGCACCGACCCTAACCTCCCATACCAACCAATGTCACACCAATCACAATAACTATATCTACCTCCCCTACAGCACCCCTAACATACTACCACACTACCCCTATACCCACTTAAACGCACCCATACATCTCATATACTAATAACTATATACCTATAATTAATCGCAATATATATATATGTTTCTGACCTTGAACCAATATCCTGTATTTAGTGTTAAACCTCTCTAAGTTTCATATCAAAACTGTTAAGAACGTAAAGGCAGAACATTCCTGCAGAACCCCCAACAACAATATCTACTATGTTTATAAATATATTTTTAAATACGATTTCAATTATAATGAACAGTGAGATTATCACTCAATGTATAATTACATATACACCGCAGCCTTTTTAAGATCGAACACAAACTTCAGGAACCCATTCCACAAGCAAAGGACGCACCCCACCCCGCCACCACCCCCAAAACCCAAAATTTATAGTGTAACAACGCATTTAATAATTTATGTTAATTATATATTATAATATATATAATTAACTCCGATTTTCAATTTCAATTAATTATCATCTCAAATTTCAAGTTTTATCTCTTTTAGTAACATTGTTCATCAATTTGAAATCATACGAGTATTTGAATTCTGATAGGAATTATTATTATTATTATTATTATTATTATTATTATTATTATTATTATTATTGATTATTATTATCATTTGATTATCAATTTTATTATTATTATTATTATTAGTTATTATTATTATTATTATTATTATTATTATTATTATATCCTCTGATAGATGCGAAAATTTTTGTCATTCCCATTAGTATTTGAAAATAAATTAATAAATAATATTCGTGACACAATTTCAGTAAGATGAAAATTTTAGCATCTCACATTTTATTTCAAATTTATTTTTTTGTATTAAACTAGAAGAAAATAAGAAACATAGCTTTAGCATCTCACATTTATTTCTAAATTTATTTTTTTGTATTAAACTAGAAGAAAATAAGAAACATAGCTTTAACTCCTAACTTCTTAGTTTTAGCAGAACTTCAAGGATAAACTAAACAATAAGAATTAATATAGTCATGGAATATAGAAATAAATATATTCGGTCTTATAAAAGATATTTGATTTTTACTTTTTATTTTATTTTTTCTTATAAACTTCAGAGTATTCATCCAAAACGACCCCCCCCCCTCTAATAAATCGAAATTTATAGAATCACAAAACATAATTGCTAAACAACTTTCTACCTGTGACTAACAAAATTGCAATTAAGGAAAATAAGTATGGGTAAATGAGACTTAAAATTAGTAGGTACTATATTTAAGGTAGGATAATATTTTATTAAAAAATTTGTAGCAAGGACAATCTTTACTTGATTAGGGAATAAAGAGAGTTATATTTAGCAATTAAAACTAATTATGGAGGGTCCGATAGCTTATCAGATGTTAGCTTAAAAAAATCACTGCTTATAAGTGATATGAAAAAAATACAAATAATAATAATAATAATAATAATAATAATAATAA
>JABUQX010041789.1:25000-27500 GCA_015478945.1 Trachelipus rathkii
CATCCTCTACCCCTAAACGCACTTGTTCTTCACCAACAGTGCCCTCAGTCACTCGACGAACTCTTTCGACCAAAAATACCAGCATATACTCTTCCCTTACAACACTCAATAAACTTATCCCCTATAATATATAATTTCTACAGTTCCCCCTTTTCTCCCTTTCCCCTTATACAAGGGTACTATTATCCGCTCTCCTCCAATCCCTGGAACTATACCCTCCATAAACCTTTATTACACAACTTCCAAATCCAATCAAATTCACCATCTCGCTCGTTGCTCTTGATCATTTCACCTAGTAATTTCATTCTATACTGCAGATTTAATTCTCAACTGTCTCACCTACCCATTACGTCCCTCCTACTAATAACCGTCATCTTCTATAAATTACCTATTCTTCTTGCCGTCATCAAACCTGACACATCTTCCTTAATCACCTATCATTGACTGTTAAATTATGTTTCCAGATTTTCGAAGTGTTCTTTCCAGCACTCCCCTCACATACCATTTCATGCAGTTTACAAAAGCACATCGCCTATTCATTTTTCTAAGTGTCGAGATTCCCTATTCTCATTCTTAACCTTATCGCGATTTCTCGCAGAAGAAGCTTCCTTATTTTCCTTTATGTCCCATGGTCATCCTCCTTGCCAGAAACTGTTCATTACCTTGCTTCTCATCTAAACGTATATCACCGTTAGTATTTCTTTTTTCCTCCTTATATATATCCAAACATTTCTTTTGAATCTTCATCATTTGCTTTTGTACATTCAAGCCACGCTTTCTTTTTACCTTACTCGGCTTCATCACCTCTCATCTCACCATTCGCTGTTACCATCTTACTTCCTACTTTTAGCAACATCCACACCATTCTTGCACTAACGACCATTGCTTCCCTTCTCATTTGCCCCCATATTTGTTCAGTTCAACTTGTCACATTCATAGCCGATTTCTTTCGCAGAGTCGTCTCTTACATCCGTTATCTATTCCTTGCTCACTAACTTCTCACTCTTTATTTTACCTACTTCCTTCCTTATCACCTTCTCTCCATCCAAGCCCGCGCACTAACTTTAATTTACATAGAAACATAATGATCCGATTTAATCCCCATCGCTAAAGACCCTAACGTGAATTTAATCTATCCTAACACATCTGTCAACATCTCCTCTTCTTCACCAACACTAAATCGATCATACTTTTCTCTTCGATACCATCTCTACCTACACGAACTCTAGTATATATTCATTATAGAACTCTTGTGTTTCAAGAAAGTATTACTACACCCATACCTCTCTCTTCACAGAAATCAATCACCTTCTACCATTCTCATTCTTCTCCCGCGACCCAAAACCACCTGGTTATAACCCATTCTCCTTTTTTTGATCACTATCCAAACCATGTCAGGTCCCCAAAACTATCAATCTGAAGCCCCGACTCACCCCATCCAAAACATCATTCAGATTCTCAAAAAATCGTACTCTCTTCAACGTTTCCTCAGATGGACCCATATGCAACAACCACACATACCTTGACCTTTAAACTTAAATTTAACCATTAGAATTCTGCTAGGACTCACACAATCAATAGTCTACCATAGGCTCATACACAGGTCACTTCAACAAAATTGCATACTCCTTTCCTGTTCCTCTCTCATCTCTCTTCCAACCAGCAGTCGCACACATTTCAACATCAATCCACATTAATTTCACCTTTTCCTTTCATCTTTGTTTCAGTCACAGCGAAGAAATCAAATTGCCCTTTCTAAATACATTCCATCACCTCTCATCCTCTTCCTCAAATTATTCTCTGACTTCCATGTAGCCCAATAGCGATTCATACAATTTCGGCATCGAAAGTTAGAAGGTCGTTTACGGCGATACGAACTCCGAGGCTGCATTAGCATTCCTGGCAAAGATAGATGGTAGTAGGCAGCCACCCGAACTACCACCGCCCTAGTCGACTTCCTAGCGAAGCACGTCAGTCGACATACATGTGAAATTCTTTCTCCCCCGCACGACACTGGAGTAAGAGGGTAGTAGGATGTCTGTACGGGTGTAATATATATTATATATCTATATAAAATATATATTATATATATTATACTATATATATATTATATATATATTATATATATATATTATATAATAATATATATATATATATATATATATTTATATTATATAATATATAATATATATATAAATAGTATATATATATTTATATATATATAATATAATATTATATATATATATTAATAGTATATATATATTATATATATATATATGATATATAATAATTATATATATATATATAGTATATATTATATATTATATATATATAATAGCATATATATATATATATATATACTTATATATATATTAGTATATAATTAATATTATAGTATATAATATATATAAAACTATATATATATATATATATATATATTATATAATATTTACAAACAGCTGCATACATAGTGTATTAATAAATCTATGATATATATATT
>JABUQX010041789.1:32500-37500 GCA_015478945.1 Trachelipus rathkii
TATTATAATATATATAGAGCATTGCTATCCACAGTATTGATCTGTTATTGTTCGTTGGCATCAGACGAAAAGCTGTATTCCATAGTTTCAGAAGACGAGATGAAATATTCCGGAATTCCTGATAAACGAGCTACCGGTTTAATAGCAAAGGCACGGATCTCAGGATTAACTAAGGTAGTTCCTTAATTTTTCTGAGATTTACTGACAAATAATACAGAAAAGACTTAATACAATTGCAATCATTATGATTTAGCCAATAAACTATAAAAATAGAATAAACTATTACAACTAGACATATAGGTATACGTAATTTACGGAAATTACACAACAATTATCCAAATAATACAGATATACAGAGATAGAATATAACATATACATAGTTAGCATCTATAACAAGTATATATTATATTAATATTATAATAATATAATTATAATATATATTAATTATATTATAAATATACTAAGATATATATATATATAATAATTATATATATTAATAATATTAAATATAATATTTAATTATAGATAATATAATACTATAATATATTATATATAAAATATATCTAAGTATAAAATATTAATAAAATATTAAATAATAACATATAATATAATTATATATATATAATTAATAGTAATATAATATATTTATATATATTAATTATTATCATAACCTTAAATATATATATATATTGTTAGCGGATCGATTGACGCGAGTCGATCCCGCCAAACGTAAATCTGTTGGAGTAAAATAAACTCTTGCAAATATAAAGCATAGACAGGCCAAATTACAATAAAAGACAAAAAACATTTTCTCATTATTATTTAGTTCATAAACATACGGAAGTGGAGAAAATGACAATATCAAAGTAAATAAATCTCAATCGTAAAAAATTACACAAACCACAATGCGAGCGTTTATCATTTGACCAACAATAATATAATTCCCTAAATAAATCTTAATCAGTAAAAAAAATACATTCCCCCCACATAAGTAATACCACTTCATCAAAACAAAGTTAAATAAATTACAACGTTTATCTAGACTATCAGAAAACAACTGAGCAAAACCACTGATCATCATAAAGGTCACGGAAAGTATTTACGTCACAACTGAGTATTTTCACAATACTCGTCGCATAAATTCTAGTAAATACTAAAAATCGTACTTAAGAAAATTATACTTTATATTGTTTTACATAAAATAATTAAAAACAAACAGATTATCCTGTAGAAAAAATGATTTAAACACATTATTCAAAAAATTAGTCCTTAAGGCTAACTTTAATGCTTTTAAGTTTAATAATTTTATTATCTAAATAGCCTATCCCTTACTTCAAATCAGCAATATATCACACATATACTATAATTACGTCAAAAATCACTTGTGATTAGTGCAGAATACAGAAATATATTCCACTACAAAATTTGCATTTAATATACACCTCAACCATTATATTTATAATCTACTGCTAAACACTTGTTAGCTTGCCAATATCAGCGTTTACGTGATAATGTTCTTGCAAATGATAACTCGACAAAGAGACCACAGCAAACTACTCCTAATTTTTATTCTCCTTGTTAGCAAACTACATGCAGAACACCTCTAAAAGTTCTGGAGGATAATCCTAGATCACGAGTCCACCTGTCCTAAAAATAAAAATAACCTCTGATAAAAATAAATAAAACACATTTCCCCTAAAATTTTCGCTAATAATAATAATACTTTTTTCAATTTCTAACCTACACCCAATTTGGAGGCCTTTTCTTCTACCTTTATGATTTACTATTTTCTATTCACCTTTCTTAATTCTTCTCTACGCTTCTATCAACCTAATCACCTGTCAGGCCTATTGCTGAGTATCAAGCGACTCTAAAATAACATACACTCTCTATACTAAAAAACATCACAAATTAACTTTACTTATTATATATTTATTTCTCTTCTATCTTCTGGTATGGTACTAACCAAGAGTTAATTCATTACCTATAATCATATATATATTAATAATATATATATATAATGATATATATATATATATAATATATTTTATATTAATTATGTGAATATGAAATATAAGCAGATTTTGGGGATACGGCGCTATGTATAATAATATATATATATTAATATATATTATATATATAACTATATAAAAAATAATAATATTAATATATATTAATATTAATAATATATATTTATAATAATATAAATATATATAGAGAGAAGAGAGAGAGAGAGAGAGAGAGAGAGATATATGAGATAGAAGGAGCTAATATGCACTGTTAGATATATATTTATAATAAATATGTAATTAATATATAATATAATTATAATTAATTATATATAATTATATATATATATATAATTAATAATTAAATAATATAATTATAAAAGTTTTTTTATCAAAATAGCAACAATACATAACAATATATATAAATAAATAATATATATATAATAATTAATAAATATAACTAATATAATATATATATATATATTATATTAATATATATATAAACATATATATATATATATAGATAATATATATTATATATATAATAGATATATATATATAAAGTATAATTAAATATATATATTACTATTATTATAAATATATATATATTATAATAAAAATATATATAATATAATAATAATAATAACTATAATATATATATTAATAATATATTATATAATATTATATATCATATAAAATATAGCTATATATACTAATGATATTATATAATATATATATATAATATATAATAAATAATAATAATTATTAATATATTATCATATATATATATAATTAATAATTAATATATATTTATAAAATATAAATTAATATTATATATATATATAATATAAGAATAGATATATATATTATATAAAATAGAGAGAGAGATAGAGAGAGAGAGAAAGAGCTTTATATGCTACGCTAATAGTATACTACATTATATATAAATATAATAATATATATATATTATTAATATATAATAATATATATATTATTATATCAACTACTATATATGAATTATACAACCTATATATTCAATATACCTACTATAATTCTATAAATATATTAGGTTCGGACGAATTAATCGGACGGCATCAGCATCGGAGGAATCGGCGGTGTTTTTCCGGAATCGGAATCGGAATCGGAATCGGCAACAATTATATCCGAGTTCTTTGACCGATTCTTTGGTATACAGTCTGAAAATAATTTTTATTCGATCTTTATGATATTCCTCAAAGACAAATAACTTTTGTAAGTCTGCCGATATTTATTTTTTACATTTCAGTTCTTCTTGCAATTCTATTTAGATTAAGAAAACTCGGATTGAGCGGCCGCAGTCTTTACGTAGAGCCTAAGATACTCATGTTTAGGAGTTTCAACACGCCCTCGACGACAGGAGACATAGGCATATGTTCGTTAGTCATTCTTTAATGCTAATAAGTTTTCATGATTATAATAATACCTGAACTCGTAAGTGATCATGAAATATTTGCCTTGTAAGGCTTTAATACACTGTGGAGCTCAACTTGACGTATAAATGCTATCCACCCCTTCGAGTCTTTACACCTCATTCCAGTACCTCAACAAACATCGTAATATTCAGCTGATTTGTCTTCCAATGTTATCTGGACAGAATTATTAATATTAACCTGCTATTAAATATTGAAATGTTATAGTAAGGATAAACGCACACTAATATGTAGTTCAGGAGTTACAACAAGCAGGATTTAGAAATTATCTGCTTACATCCTCTTTGCACTCAGTTCTCATGATGCCATATTATAGAAACAAAGCAGACGTAATAAAAAATATTACCATAATGCAAACAAAATCTAGCGTCACTTTTTAATCACTCTGCCTAAGCATTCTTCCAGTAATGAAGAATATTCAAACTTTAGAATTAATTTTACCTCACACTTGCACGAGATATATCAGGTAGTACAAAATCCAGATTAATAGCCAGTATACCATCAGCTTTGCAAAAATTCTCTTGTAACAAAAGAACGCTCTCATTTCATATGCAATAGTCATTTCAAAAAACCTTATGGCTGTAATGACCAACATGTGAAACCGTTCCTATGCAATAAACTTCGCTAAAAATAGCATTTGTAAAAATGTTGTTGATTGTACAAATTAATTGAGCCACAAGGATCAATGGCATGCCAAAAATCCCAAATATGAAAATGATTTGCATTTTTTTTAAAAGAGTCAGAAAAAAGAACTATTTGAGGGACTTGGGTCTACAGTATCACTGTATCAGCATGGAAAAATTCAGTAAAAAATAGATTCAACATTTACTTTACTGATAAAATCTTGTGACTTGCTACCTAACCTCTTGACGCCACGCTGTTAAAAATTACATTCCTTAGAGTTATAACAAATAAAAATGGAAGATATTCTAAGCATGGATTTGCGAAGATATATTGTGTTATAAGGAAAGGAACAACAGTTTTCCACAAACTTTAAACAAATTTTCAAGATTTGAGCCACCAAGGAATCAAATGGCATCGGCCATAATCCCAAATATGAAAAGATTTGCATTTTTTTAACAGAGTCAGAAAAAGAACTATTTGAGGGATTGGGTCTACAGTATCAGCATGGAAAAATTCAGTAAAAAATAGATTCAGCATTTACTTTACTGATAAGAATCTGGTGCTTGCTACCTATCTTGATCCCGCTTTAAAATTACATTCCTTGAGGATGATTATAACAATATAAAAGTGAAAGATATTCTTAAGCAATGGAGTGCGAAGATATATGTTGTATAAAAGAAAGGAAAACAGTTTCCACACTTTAAACCAATTTTCAGATTTTTCTTCATTTATCAACAGAATGGGCGAAAAAGGATAACTGAAGATAATGTTTAACCAGTTTTGAAAGTTGTTTTTTGAATTTAAAGAGAAAAAGACTTTAAAAACAGCAAAGTAGAAACCCGTTCCCAAGGAAAAGACACAATAATTGGAAAAAATTGAAGATTTTATCAAGGTAGAA
>JABUQX010041790.1:0-5000 GCA_015478945.1 Trachelipus rathkii
TGCTTTATTTTAATTTTTTGCTGCTAATGCTTTTCGTATTAGTTAATATTAGAATATATATATATATATATATATATATATATATATATATATATATATATATATATATATATATATATATATATATATATATATATATATATAATATATATATATATATATATATATATATATATATATATATATATATATATATATATATATATATATATATATATATATATATATATGTATATATATATATATATATATATATATATATATATATATATATATATATATATATATATATATATATATATATATATATATATATATATATATATGTACTATATATATATATATATATATATATATATATATATATATATATATATATATATATATATATATATATATATACTTTACTTTATATATATATATATATATATATATATATATATTATATATATGGTTTACAGAATAAATATGTTTTGGAAATAAAAATATAAAATCTGAGTAGATAGACTTTGGATTGTTGAATTCGATTATTTAATCAGGGAAACTATAGTAGATAGTTTCCTTCCAGCTTTCGAATTATCGTTCCATCATTAGAACTCGATTCGTTACCACATGTGACATGCAACCATTCAATTTTCCCCCCAGTTTATTTGCTTAGCTTTTTTTTCCTGCGAATTGAATAAGGCAATTTTGTATCCCGTTATATTTGGTTTACCGTTTTTTGTGTACGATAAAACGATAAATCCCCTAAAAATCTATCGTCAAGTTTTTTGATATTTTGAAAGAAGTACTTTTAAAATAATTTTATTTAGAAAAGATTTGAGTTGAAGACATTCGAAATATTGAGAGTGACCTTAAACACTCATTTATTAAGAGAAAATAAGATGGATCATTTTGTAGCTTGTTAATAAAATTTACTTGGCAAAGATTTTTAAAGTGAACGTCTAGTTTACAAGGAAATTGGCCTGGTAATTAAAATTTTATCTTAAAAGTTTATAAAAGTCACTGGGAATGTCTGCATGCATGTTTATTTATATAATGCTAAATTGTTCTTCATAGGTTTTAGACTAAATTTATATAAACTTTATCTAGCTTACATCATACTTTAGATATTGCTATGATTGCATCTTGTTTTTTAATTAGGTTAACTATATCTAATATTAATATCTATATTAATGACATAAATTTAAGTGGTTTGACCTGAGCCTCTTTTAAATGAGGTAAAATATTTTGTCTATGTTTTACGATTAATGTGGTTAAATATTTTATTTCAAATAGAAAGTGAATATAAAGAAATGAGTCAATCTTATTCTATGATTTGGTTTCATATTTCGTAGAATTGCAATTTGAGGATACATTTATATTTTCAATTTTCACCCAGTTTGGATCAATAAAAAGGCAATATACAACATTGTGTAAGCTCTAAAACGTCGAATTCGAGCGTTATTCTACGTCTTTGTACGTTTGTTTTGTATTGACACTTGAATGAAAACTATGATTTCATCATTTTTGAATAGCAGTTAAAAATTCATTGATGAAATGACTTTAAAATTGAACTATTAATATTGAAGATATATTTATTAAGGTATCTAAAATTACTTGCCATGAATTGTTTGATATCTGCTTTTAAAAGTATGTTTTCATCAATACCCAAACGGAGAATATTTTCACATAAACAAAAAAGTATAATAACGTTTAATCTTTTTTGTCCAATCAAAATGAAATTTACATGGCATATGGCATTGAGCTAGTTACCCCGTTTAGGTATGTTTTTTGCCTTATACCTCTTTTTCCCTCTGGTCACTCTAGAAAAAATAAAACAAATGGATAGATATGAAATAAATGATCTAATATTTTTTTTTCATATTGATCAATATATATATATATATATATATATATATATATATATATATATATATATATATATATATATATAACATATATATATATATATATCTATATATATATATATATATATATATATATATATATATATATATATATATATATATATATATATATATATATATATATATATATATATATATATATATATCTATATATATATATATATATATATATATATATATATATATTTTCATATATATATATATATATATATATATATATATATATATATATATATATATATATATATATATATATATATATATATATATATATATAATAATGTAATAATAATATAATAATAATAATTTATATTTTTTGATCAAACTATAATAATAATAATAATAATAATAATAATAGCATATATATATATATCATATATCATATATATATATATATATATATATAATAATAATATAATAATACATAATAAAATAGATAAATACAAATATAATAATAATTATAATATATATATTAAAATAATAATAATAATATATATAATAATATATATATTGATGTTATATAATAATAATAATAATAATAATAATAATAATAATAATAATAATAATAATATGTATAATAAAATAATATATTAATAATAATATAATTAATATATAATATATATAATAATATATATATATATTATATTACAATAATAATAATATATAATAATAATAATATTAATAATAATAATAATAATATGTAATAATGATATATGATAATATAATAATTTTAATAATTTATATATATATATATATATATATATATATATATATATATATATATATATATATATATATATATATATATATATATATATATATATTATACTCTATATATATATATATATATATATATATATATATATATATATATATAATATAATATAATATAATATAAAGAAGTAGGAAAATAATTTCTCCTTTTGGATATTTATGATAACCATTTTTTTTTTAAAACAAAAATTTTAGCGTAATTGATTCTAGATTGTTGCACCTATTAGGCATATTAAAAATTGTTCGTAAACAATATCTTAGACACCAAATGTTGCATCTTACATTTTATTTGAAGTAAATGAAAAATTTGAAAATAATGGCTAAATTTAAAATTTATGTATATTAAGCAAATATCCAGCTCTTAGCATAGAATTCACTTCTTTTTTATGACTGGGTAAAATTATCAGCATAACACTTGATTCTTACTACTCACACTACTACACTTACTACTACACTACCATTATGCCTTAAATATGGGTATATAGGATATATGGCATAAGATTTCTACCCTCCTTTAGCAATGAAGCAGACAATCTTATGCAAAGAAAACGCAAGATATATTAGTTAAATATAATCACTACATAATCTACCTTGTAACAAATTAACAATAATAACATAAAATTTCAACAATCCAAATTTCTAAATAGACAATGACATGTAGCAGAACACTAATTCCGTGTAATAGCTATTAATAATAATTAATACCAATTAATTATTAATAATTACTTTATGAATAACTAGAATTTCTTTAAAGCTTTGCATAAAATTTTCCTTGAAAGAATGTTCATGAAAATGTTGTGAAATGTGCACAATGCATGGGAATGTCTTAATTCTGTTTCAGATTCTAAATTGAAGTTTAAAACCTATATTTTTAAAATATTATTTCTGATAATTGCATTTTATATGATCTTTTTCTAAATTAGATATCTCGTATATATATTGCATATATAAACATTTAAACATAAATATTAATTTTATTTATATTTTAATAAATATACAATATATATATAATTATATAAATATATATATATATAACTATATATATATATATATATATATATATATATATGTATGTAATATATATATAAATATAGTATATTATATATATAATATATATATATATAATATATAATATTAATATATATATATAATAATATTAATATATATATATATATATATATATATATATATATTTTAATAATCTAAATATTATATATATATATATATATATATATATATATATATATATATATATATATAATAATATATATATATATATATATATATATATATATATATATATATATAATAATATATAATATAAAACTTAAGTAAAATAAACCTAAATTTTATCCTATATTCTCTTTTTTCCAGAAATTTTATTATGTATATTTATTATTATTATTTAGTTATTATTATTATTATTATTAATTATTATTATTATTATTATTATTATTATTATTATTATTATTATTATTATTATTATTATTATTATTATTATTATTATTATTATTATTATTATTATTATTATTATTATTAATTATTATTAATAATTTGTATTATTATTATTTTATTTATTATTATATTATTATTATTATTATTATTATTAATTAACGATTATAGGAGGAACAAGTTCATTAATTATTATTAAATTATTCGTGTATACTTCTTATAATGTACTCCTCTTATTTAATGAATTATTTTTTATATTATTATTATGATTATTATATTATTATTATATTATTATTATATTAATTATTAATTATTATTATATTATTATATATTATTATTATTATTATTATAAGCAGTAAACTAAGAATAGAATTTCTATATTCACTAAGCACATTTTCTTTCAACTAAGCATGAATATTGCTAGTAATCATAACATATATAAAAATCCAATTTGAATTATAGTAGCATTTGAGATCCCCTTAAGCTCACGCCCATCTTAAAATAGTATTTCTCTTAAGCCACGCCCATTTAATCCTTTGACATCGTGATCGAAACGGTCTTGCAGTGTGAAAAGATCCGTTCAAATAAATACTTTATATATTCATTAACTTTGAAGTTAACTTTCCTTTTTTATTTAAAATCTTTTTACTTTCATTTTGTAGGAAGATTTTTTTACAACTTTATCATAATTTTTTAAAAATTATTTTCTTTTTTTTTGTAGTTTTCAAATTTATATTTCTAGGATCATATTTTTATTTACATCTTACTTTTATTTTTACTTGGTGTCTGTCTTAAATGGAAGATAATTTTAATTAATGCATATATATATATATAATATATATATATATATATATATATATATAA
>JABUQX010041790.1:15000-27500 GCA_015478945.1 Trachelipus rathkii
TTTTGACTACGACATTAATTGCGGTATCTTAGGTAATTTAATGGTTTGTGTATATTACATTTTCAACATTCTCATTATTATTAAAAAACATATCCACATGTAAGACCCTAGGGCACTGAAGACTTAGTCCTTTTACATCCACCAAAGATTTAATTGAACCAGCCACCTTCTGCCATTCACAACTTTTCTACTACACTCTGCATCTCCGTTCCCTTATCATCCAACATATATCCTAAATAATTAAACTTAGACTCTTATTCCAGCTGCTCACCATCTAGCATAACTTCACACCAAGGACTGTCTTCACTCACAACCATAACCTTATTAATATCTTCATTTACTTTCAAACATTTCCTTTTACACACCCTGCCAAATCTCTCTACCAATCCTCTCAAACTCTCTTCAATTCGCCAAACAAAATCAAATCGTCCGCATTATAATAGGTACGGCACTCCACTTTCATTCTCCTCATTCTAATACATCCCTCCATCACCCCCATGCGTAATTCTTCATAACCCCATCAATATACAAATTGAAATAACCAAAACAGACCATTAACACATTCCTATTATATTGCTATATTACTTGTAAACCAATCACTTTCAACTCTATTTATTCTAACACACGCTTCACTATCGTCATACATACTTTCGATTCCATTCAGAATCTTACCACCAATATATCAAATAACACTTGCCCAAGAGCTTCCCTATTAATTCCATCATACGCCTGTTAAAATCCATAAAATACTTAAATACAATTTATTCTTCTTCTCCCTCATTTTTTTCAATCATTTGTTTCATCACACATCCTCTAGCACTTCTAAACGCACCTTGTTTTTTATAATCAGTCCTTCAGTCACCTCGACACACTCTTTCGACAAAAAACAGCATACGTTATCTTCCTTATACACTCAAATTATAACTAATTCTCGCTATAATCTCCTACACGAGTTACCTCTATATCCCCTTTATTCTTATAAAAGGGTACTAATTATGCTCTCCTCCCAACCCTTGAACTATATTCCCTCCATAAACTTTTGTTAACACAACTTCCCAAAATTCAATCAATCACCATCTCTGCTTTCTTTGTTAATCATTTCACAGTAATCATCTACATATGGCAGATTTCAATTCTTCCAATTTCTAACTCTAACCGTTACCTCCTCCTTACTAATGACCTCATCCCCAAAATAACCTATTCCTTGCACCATGAAACCCACACACATTCACTATTACCTCTTCATTACTACCAATGTTATGCAGAAAGTGTTCCCTCAACTCTCATTCCAATCATTTCAATCAGATAACCAGAAAGCACCTAATCCTTTCATTATTCTATATCAGATTCCCCTATATATATATTATATATATATATAATATAATATATATAATTATATATATATATAGTATATAATATATTTATATATATATATATATATATATATATATAACTGATTTTTAGCTTGAACGAGGTGGGTCAATTTGGGCATAAATCAACATCAAAAGAAAGTCAACAAAATGAACCGGACTAAAAATTAACTGGAGGAAAAATATTGGAAGTTATTCGGTAACGTTTACATGAAGCATAAAGTATATACGAGTCTTTACTTCCGTTAACTCAAAAAATTAAATTCCGTTAGTAACGGAGGTAACGGAGTAACAGATGGCCACCTCTGGATATATATATATATATTATATATATATTTATATATATATATATATATATGATTATTATATATATATATATATATATATATATATAATATGAAAAGAACTTTTTTTTAAAAAATAATTTTGCTTCAGTTATGTTAATTTATAATTTGTTGGAACGATTATGCATGTCTAACAACATTTTAGTACTTGGAGTTTCACGTACTATTTTTTTCCTACTTATCTAGAGAAATTGCCTATTATAATATATTAATATTAATATTATTATATATATATATATATAAATATATATTATATAATATATATATATATATATATATATATATAATATATATATATAACTTTGTAACTGCTGCCAGAAGGGTCAGGACCCAGTCAGTCAGGGCCAGCGCTCTTCTCCATCTCCTCTGTCTCTCCGGACTTCCTCTTCTCTTAGCTCTCGCATCGACGGCATTCCATGTCTCTCAACTGAGTTCTCCATCGAGCTCTCCCAACTCTTCCTAGGTCTTCCTCTTTGTCTTGTTCCCTCCGCGGTCTCCATTGCTATCTCCTCTTGGCCACTCTCTCATCCTGTATCATCTCCAGGTGTCCCCACCACCTCAATCTGGCTGCGAATCTAAGCCTATTCGCAAAACATGTCACCACCTCTCTCAGCCTATCTCTCTCTTCGCTCCAGCACGCCAAGTCATTCGCGCATGACATAATATCACCGTCCAAGTCTCCTATATCCTCCCTCATATTCTTTATCACTACATCCAGATATGCTTCAAACAAAATTGATGACAACACGCTTTCCTGTTTGACTCCCTTTCTAACTTTAAATCATTCCTTATTCTTATATGATGTTCTTACATTACATTTACTATTCCTATGCAAACTCTCCAGGGATCCTCTCAACTTTTTACCCACTGAATGTTCTCTCTCTGGCACTTTCCACAGTCATTTCTTAGGCACAGAATCAAAAGCTTTCTTCTGATTTATGAAAGCTATATATGTTTGTTTGCATATGTTCATCTACTTTGTTCTAACTAATTCTCAGGCGAAGAAGAGATTTCGTCGGATTCTGTTCTCTTCTAATTAATTCGTACTGATCTTCTCTTAGTCTACTACCATTCTCAGCCTTTTCTCTAGTATTCTCTCACATGTTTTGCAAAGTGGTCCAACAAGGAAATTCCCTTGTAATTTTTACGGTCTCTTGCATCTCCTTTTCCCATATTTGGAACTATAATTGACTTTCCATACCTTTCTGGTACTTCTCTCTCATTCTAACACCTATTGAACAATTTCAGAACTACTTTTTTTCATTTTCTCTCCTCCGCTCTTTTATTAGTTCTATGGGTATCCCATCTTACCCCGGTGACATACCGTTCTTTACCGCTCTCAGAGCCACCTCCAGTTCCTCCAAAGTGATCTCCTCCTCCTCCTAATCCTCTTCCTCCCTCCTTCTACCATCTCTTCTCCCCTTCCTTCACCTGTTCATTCACATTTAACAGTTCTCTGAAGTATTCCGTCCATCTCCTTTTATGTCTTATATGATTCTCACCAAAATCTTCCCTTTGCTTTCCTCTTGATATGCACCACTTCCTCTTTGATGCTAACTTTTGCCAGTCTAAAACTTCCTCCTTTCTGCCCTCACACCGTCCATCATTTCTTTCGTCTCTCTCAATGCGGTCTCCTTTTTTGCTCTTCTTTTCACTCTATCTTCCTCATTTCTGGCCTCCACATATTGTGAGCCCTTGTCTTTGCAGTTCTGCTTTCTTCTTTATTGCTTCCTACACATCTTTAGTCCGCCACCTCGTGTGTCATTTCCCGTCCTCTACCACTTTAACCAGGGTCTCCTATGCTGCTTTCTTACCGTTTCTTGCATCTCCCCTGAACTCTCTACTCCTTCAATTGTTCTATGGTCCTCACTTATATTTTAGCCATTTCCACTTTTTTCTGTCACACTCCTTCAATGACTCCACATTAATTACATTTCTCTTTCTTTATTCTGCAACTTTCTGTCTTCACCTCCAGGTCCGTCACCAACTAATGCTATGATCCGATATTCATTGTTCTTTGCCAGGTATACTTTCCACATTCCTTTAATTAGCCTACCATCAGACATATTATATCTGCCTATAATACATAGATCTGATCGAAATTCTCCCCCGTAATATTGTTCCATCTATATCTTGTGAACCTATGTGAGTCCTTCTTGTTGGAAAAATCATTCATGATCTTCATTCCCTTCCTTAAACAGATAATCTTTCAACATCTCACGTCAATATTTCTATTCTCCCTCCTACTGTCCCCCCAATTTGCTCTCCACCGTCGTCTCTTCTATCCTCTCCCACTCTTGCTAAAATCTCCCATCAGCAACAATGCCATTCCTCCTCTCTCTCTTCTTCCGTCCTCCACCTCCTATCCAATATTTTCCATGAACTGTCGCTTTTCTCTCTTCTGGTGTCCTTGTTGAGTGAGTAACCTGGTAGACGTGGTACTCTTTCCATTGATTTTAAAAGGCATCTTACAATCATTAAGTATGACTTCTAAATGGTCTGTATGATATGGTGACATCTTCGAGCGCCTACTATGAATCCACTCCGCGCTTCCTGATTCCATACTTTACTCCTTTATTTAAATCAATACATATCCTCCATCCCATATCTTTCCTCTCTTCTCTTCTCGCTCTCATTCGCATCTCCGTCATTCCCATCACACTCAATCTCCTCTTCTTCATCATCTCTTAAGAATCTCCTCCTCCTCCACCATATCGTCTATACTTAGCTGACGCAAATTTTAAAATGCGTTGTTCAATTTCTGATTCCAAATTCCTTTCGAGGTCTGCTTACCTGAAAGTGTATCTAATTCCGAGGCTGGTCCCTTTAAGTATTGCAAGCCAAATTTAAATTTCATGGCATGGCTTGCTAGGCCTATCTTGCCCTAGCCATAGTCGAATCCAGGGTGCACGACGAGAGCGTCGAGTTAGACTTTATATATATATATATATATATATATAATATATATACTATTATATATATATATATATATATATATATATATATAATATATATATATATATATATATATATAAGAATATTATATAGATACATATATTCTATAATAAAAAATATAATATATAATATATATATAAATATATTTAATATATATATAATATATATAATAGATATATAATATATATATTTATATATAAGATAAATAGCACCAGAATTCAACTCTATTCCAATAACCATTCAGTCATCCTTGGCCAAACTAAGATGCGGCCACCACCCAAACTTGCAACATTATAAATATAGGTTTAACCTTAACCAAACCACTTCAAGCATCTGCACAAGATGCAACCGGGCCCCGGAAACTGTGTCACATTTCCTACTAGACTGTCCTTCTAACCGACATCCCAGAGAAATCTGGGAAATTTTAGCCCTAAGCGACCTTTGGAGGAGGCCGGCAGTGACGGGGGGTATCTGAGCGGGTTGTTGCCGCTCCAAGAGATAGGATGGGATGTCAGAGGGTAGAAAGTAAAAAAAAAAAATAATAAAGTAGTATATAAATATATTTTAATTATATAAATTTAATATATATATACTATATATATATATATTGTGATTATATATATATATAATATATATAGAAAATAAAATATATATATATATATATATATATATATATAAAGTACCGTAATTTTAAACATTATTTTAAAGATGAGGGTAAGCAGTTAGCTGAATTGTAAATTTAGAATAAATCAAATTAATATATTTTCATTGAAAAATATCTTGGCAAACTAAAATGAACTCTTTTTCTATTTCCTTATCTAGGTTGCAGACATAGGTGAAAATATATGGGGTGTTCATAGGCCACATTCAGCTCTCGAGAAACTGGAGCAACCAAGCGTTTCCAGTGGACCACTCTCGCCTTTTCCTCTATCTCAAGGATTAGTAAAAGGAAAGAGTATGCCCTCGCTAAGGTTACTTTCACAATTATTTAGTATTTATAAATAAGGGTATTGATGTTGCACTAGTAACAAACTAGATCAATGTTACTAACAGTGTTATTCTAAGTATACTAAAGGCTTTATGTTAACAACAAATTACTCTTAAAAACTTCTCTCTGCACAGTTTCAACCTAATAAATACACTTCCTTCAGAAGCCAATGCATGATTATTTCAACTGTATTTTTAAATTTAAAGCAGATATGGTAATACACAATATTGACATAGAGTGCAAAATTAGCAACTCTTACACACGTACATAGAATACAAATATTATTGATTCTATTTAACTTGGAAAAATATGGTTGAAGATTTTCTTTATTTTCCCGGCAGTCTGTTGTACTTTTTAAGATTTGTACGTATTTTTTAAGGTTGTGTCAATATAAATTGAAAATTTTCTTACTGCTCTGATCAAAAAGGTATTACATTCCCAATTTAGCTGCCTTCTTGACGATATGACCTTTACTGGGTGAGTTTTTCTCACTGAAAATAAGATAAAAGAAAAGATACATGACATAATATTTAAGAAATATATATATTAAGTTTCTTGGAATTCTCCTGCATGCCTAATTGATCCATTTGTCCTTCAATTTCATTTCTGTATCTCTTTCATGCTTTATATAATTATTTCTTAATTTTTGTAAATTGGTAATTTTTTAGTAGATAATAAAAACTAAAGGTACATGAAATCATAAAAGCGAATGTTAGTTTCTTTAGTCCTAAATGATATATATAAAACATCTAGCATCTAAATTATTTGAACCTGTCAACATTCTCTGAAGTGAGCATACTTTTTTTAATTCTTAAAAGACTTTGAGGTTCTAAAGGCAGAAACATTACAACTTGCCTGACTTGTCTTAGACCAAATATGAGGAAAGAAACCTTGACGTTCCTAGGATATAAGAAATGTTTTTGTGAATATTTTGATATTATGCTAATTAACATGGTGCCATTGTTGTTGTATTTTTCTTTAAAAGGTCTTCTTACTTCATGATCTCAAACAAAGAATAATATATGATGATGAATTTCGAAATTGTATTCGCTGATGTTATGCAATGTAGAATATTTATGTCTTTGTAGCAAATGGTAGTTTCGTAATTAAATTCACAGCTCTGTCTCCCTCCACTGATTCTACTACCCTGCTTTGTCTATTTAATTTTCGACCAAGTCTGTATACCCAATGCGAGTAGGGATTTTATTTTAGTTATGAGTATAGCTTAAATTAAAATAGAAACTAGTTTCTAATGTAGGTTAAATGTTATTATGTAATCACCTAGTTACGTAGAAGCAAAGTAAATATGTTTAAATATTTGTAACTTTATAATTAAATGTTTAAAGTTAAGCAATTTAAGTAGTAAACATTGCCTTTGAAGCATGATTTAATTAACGTATATAGTTTTATAGCAACTACAACTTTTATTTTTTTTTGTGTAAGTTAGATTTTTTTATTTTAATTGTAATTTTATAGTAAACATTGCTACTATTGAAGCATGATTAATTAAGTATAGCAACTACAACTTTCTAATAATCCACACTTATTACTCGCATGCATATCAGTATTTTCATATGGGTATAAAATAAATATAAAACATTATTTTAATCTCATTTACATGAAGAATATCTTACTAAACAACACAAATATATTTATTTTAACTGAATACTGCTTTTTTCACTTATCAGGTTTGTAGTGTCCATTCAGGAAGCTGTTGCAGAAACAAAGGCTGAACTTCCAACAATTGAACCAAAGCCAGAAATTAAGTAAATAAAGAGAGGAGGGATCGAGTTTGTTATATTCGACTAGCTCGTGGTGTGCGCACTAAGAGTTTAAAAGGGTGGGCTGTGTGTCCGGGCCGGCCGATTATAACAGTGACTCGAACGATTACTCCCTCTCGGCCCACTTAGATACTTATTTGCGGTATACTATATTGTCGTCAGTGCTTGCCTCCTGTGCTGGTCATATCCCAATAATGGTAATCACTTGTCCCTGTTTATCGCATCCTTCCTTTTGAAGACCTATATACCTGTATTCGAAATAAATCACAAAATATTTAAATATTAATAACTTAATTAGATTGTACTTGAATGCCATATGTGAATATTTTAACAACTGAATTATTCAATAATTTCTTTTGTTAAAATATTTATATAAATTAAACAATTAGTTTGGCATGTATAAACAGTAATTTCAATTCTTGAATTGTAAATATATAAGGAATAACTCTTAAAAAAAGCTATGATTAATTAATAAAGTATAATGTCCATTAACCAAGTTTTTTTTTGTTTATTTTCCATGTATAATTTCACTTTTCAAAATAAAAAAATACTTTATTCTTAGTTGATATTAAAATTGTCAAAAACATAGTTATGTTGATTATTATGTTATTACTGTTGTTTGATTAAAAATAAAATTATTTTACCTATAAATATGTTGTTACTTTTTTTTTTGTTTCAATTTTATGGTAAATTTGCTTTATAATATTGCTGTTGTGAATTGATATAAATAATAATCTATCTCCTAAATATACTCCATACTAATAACTACTACATATTATCTATCATCGTAAACTTTCCAGCGATATTTCATCATTAAATAATCAAATTATATATTTGTGTATTTTATTGATATGCTCTTGTTATGGTTGTTTCAAATTCGCCTACTTTACAAATGCCTTTTAAACTCTTATTAGTATTAGTACTATTTTGTAGAAGTTTTGGTCATGGGATGGTGGGATGCTTATTTGTATTGTTAGATTGTTATGGTGAGTTAGAGATAGTTTATTATTTATCCTTGACCCAGTGTTTGAGCGGCTTATGCTCGTAAAGGTAAGGTCGAGGTGGATTGATAACGAGCGGATACTCTGTAGTGTATGCGTCATGGTGTGGATGGAGGGGTGTGCTGTTGTGTTGGATATGGTCATCTATCTAGTTGATATGATAGAGAAATGCTTTAAAATAAAAAGTGTTATATGCTTAAGCGGTGATTATTAATAAGTTATTTACAGCGTTAAGTGAGGAACTATGTTATATGTTGAGCGTGCTATATCATGTTTAAGATGGTGTTCAGGGTTTGTCGTGTTGTACATTAGATTTTTCTGTAGTCATATGATATGTTAGTTTAATTAATGTGAAAAACTTTTATGTTAGAGTATATTCATATGGTATCAGTATTGATTTATAATTTATCTACTATGCTTGTGGTAAATTTTTGTATTAAATGTTTACTATATCGTAATGAAAAGATATCAGTGATATGTTGTTTGAGTCGTTATGAAAAGCTTGATTTTAATTCAAGGTGGTGGAGCATAATGTTAGCTTTATTAATGTGAAAATCTTTGTTACGGAGACTATATATCCCTGTGTGTGCTGTATGTGTGTTTTAGTGGTTGAAGATTGGTGTGAAACGGAAGGATTGAAGAACGTGGATGTGTGAATGTGTGTATGTGTGTGTGTTGTGTGATGTGGTGTGTTGTGTTGTGTGTATGTGGTGGAGTGTGTCATTTATTCCTAGAATTACAATTGTACACTACTGTTTCTACATAATTGATTTCTGTTTTCTAACATGTACATTTATCGTCTCAATATGTCAGTGCATCTATGACAATAAGATAAACACGTTTTTCAAATGGTGCAAGATCTAACAGTTTATATTTTCAAATCTCAATTTTTCTTATTTATTGAAAGACAAACTGAATATAATTTTTTTTTAGGAATTGGACCAGAACAGAATCATAGCTGTTCTTTTTAATTTAGTGTTTAATTCTTTTTAATTTAGTGTTTAATTTTTTTAGAGAAAACCATTTTAATCTTTTTGTTTTTTTATTTATTAAAATTTTTTTTCATACACCTATTTTTTTTTTTTTTTTTTTTTTTTTTTATCGGGTGATTTTTTCATTTTTCTTATTTTATTTTTATTATTTAAATTTATTTTTCGTACTTTATTTTTGATAAGTTTTTATTTTGCATTATGCTCAGCTGTGTAATTTTTTTTTTTTTAAAAATTAAAAATTTTTAATTTCTTTTTTAATTTATAATTTAATTCCAAACTAAATTATATTTATACTTTGTTATATATTTTAATTCTTTCTTAATTTATAATTCTATTAAGTTTAATTTTTATTAAAAATTTTTATCTTTAATTTATTTTGTTTTATTTGTTTTAATTTATTTTTATTTTTAAATTTTATAAATGATTTTTTAATTTTTTTTTTGTTTATAATCTTTGTTTTATGAATAACTTTTATTTACCTTGATACTTTATGATAAATTTTTATTTTTTTTTTTAATTTTTATTTTTTTTCTTTAATTGATATTTTTTTATTTTTGTTTTCTTTAAAAATTTTTGTTTTACTAAAACATTTTAATAACTTTAATTGGTTATATAACGTAAAAATTTACGTTTTGTGTGTGTGTGTTGTGTGTGATGGGTTGTATATATATAGACATGTGTGTGTGTGTGTGTGTGTGTGTGTGTGTGTAGTGTGCGATGTGTGTATGTATTTTATTCTTTATTCAAATGTTATTCACTAGTCTTGAAAAAAAAAATAGAGTGGACAAGGATACGTTTGGATGTAATGTTAGCTACTTTACTGTTGCGTAATGGAGAGACTTTTGTTAATGTTTGACTGCTATTTACATGCTTAAGATCTAATGTGTTAGGTTTGTTGATTGTAGCATTAATTTCTACTAGTTCAGTTGATAGCTAGATAAATCTTTATTAAATGTGAAAACTTTGTACGTTTAGAGTTATACTCATGGTCTGTATGATAAATTACACCACGCGTTCGTGGAGTAAAAGTTGTTAAATGATACTATTGTTACATGTTAGAAACATATATCAGTGATATGTTAGAAAATGTGTGAATAGGTTTCGTCTTTGTGAGCATTGTTAGTTACTTCACTGCTGTAAAGTGTGGAACTTTGTTAATGTGGACTGCTTATTCATGTTATAAGATGTGTAAGTTGTCATTGTGAAGTTATATCATTGAGTTCAGTATGATGCTAAGTTAATACTTTATTTAATGTGAAAACTTTGTTACGTTTGAGTATATTCGTTGATCAGTCAGTGTATATAAAGAATTTTGTTTATTGTTATTTTATTCCAAAATGCATACTCGAAATGTGACTTGAAGTCAAATAGATCAAGTAGACACAACTGGATGGAGAGGTGAGTTGGAATGGTGTTGGATGGTATGGTATTGATTTACGTGATTTAAGTTGCTTTAGGGTATTGTAAAACAAATGACAATTTTAGTAATAAATTTGACCTTAATCAATTAGTATCAATAGATCATATCATATGGTTCAGGAGGGAGGGTTGGAATTAGTGGTTTGATTTAGGGATTTACTGCTTTAGGGTATGTCAAAAAAGCAGTTAAATTTGTAAGTTATAAACATAAAAAAAGTGTAAGAAATTTTATTTATTGTATTTAATTTATTTATTTTTTATTTTATTTTCTTTGATGGTTCTAGAAACATTATTTTCGAAATCTTACAGAACCCATTAACCTATATAAAGACACCACATTGTGTTATACGAATGTTTATTTAACTCAGGCACCCGCCACCGCTCCGCAGCCGGGTGCCACTAACACTCTTGAAATCCTTCTCGATTTCCTCAATTCTCATTCTTGCTTCCTTCCGCCTTCTTTCCTTCCTCCTTCTTCCTTTCTTTCTTCTTCCTGTTCTTCTTCTTCTCCTCTGTTTTGCATTACCAATGCATATTTCTTCTTCTTTTCACTGCCATCTTCATCCCTCCGGGGCGTCCCTGGACTCCGAAGCCAAAATCCGTCCATCTCCGGTCTCCGAATTTCGTCTCCGATCGTCTCCTGATCTCCAATTCCTCTATTCCTGTCTCCAATTTTCAAGTCTTCTACGATCATTTTTAATATTTTACGGGATATGGTACGTCCCCCTTTACGGGGGGAACGCAAGACTTAATCTCGCTCTTCCACGAGATTACGTCATAATATAACTCACATCCAAATTTTAGCCCGAAACGTTAAGCCTAAACATGGTTTTCAGTGACGAATTTGACCTTGACGCTAAGGGGCAGCACCCCCTTAGGGACCTATACGAGGCACCAAAACTAGACCGTATGATCAGTTTTAACACACATGATCCATCGCTATACCAAGTTTTACAGACCTATAACATCTATTCAATTCCTAGCGAAATAGGTGGGTTTGGAAGGTGGGGGTTCCACTTACTTACACAAGCGATTAACTCGAATGTTAAGACTATAGTAATTATTTCTATTCATTTGATAGTTTTTCATTGTTTATAATGCCAAAAGCAGAGCGGCGTAGAAAACGATTTAAAAATCGATTTAAGGCAATCGATCACGATTAAATCGATTGGAGACCGTCATAAAATGATCAATCGATCCATGTTTTAAAACTCTTCTAGGAACCAAAAAAGCCCCTTTTTGAGGGGCTCCGCCCCAATTTCTGGGCGGCTTAAAACCTTGTTCAGGCTCAAAACCTTCGGGAAGTCGGGTCTTTCCAGACCTTTAAATACAGGTCCACCGACCTTAAAACCCTGAACCTTGACACGGTCAAGCTTGAAAAACCAAATGTTGCAAAATGATTGCTTGCAACATTTGCACCATTGCATGCAACATTGCTTGGCTGTGACCTTGAAGCGGTCAGTTTTCCACCCCTTACTACTTATATATAGTATATCATATATTATATATATACTATAATACATATATAATTATATATATATATATATATATTAAGTATATAATTATATATTATATATATATATAGCATATATAATATAATATAATTAATATTATATAATAATACTATATATATATATATATATTATATAT
>JABUQX010041790.1:32500-42082 GCA_015478945.1 Trachelipus rathkii
ATAGAAAACAGTGTACTAACAAATGGCAATAAGTCATCATGGGAAATAGTGAAGAGTGGTATCCCACATGATTTATTTGTTCCTCATATATATAATGATTTAGACCAGGTACCCACAATGCAAGGTTTCTAAGTTTCAAATGATACAAAGTGGCTACCTCAGTTAAGAATAGTGATGAATGTATAAAGATTCAAAATGATCTTGATAAACTTCTTGGGTAGGCAGATAAGAGGCAAATGAATTTTAATAGTAAAAATTTGTATTTTTCACCAGTTACTCAAATAAAAGTTTTACACACTGATAACAAATATTATTGTTTAAATCTGAAGAATTTATTAAAAAAAAATCTACCAAATATCATAATTTTCAAAATAAAATTTAAAAAAGCAATTTTTGATAAACTTTTATGCATTGACACGAATAAGTATATATTTACTGAAAAAACAATCCAAATATAATTAGGGCCAAGTTATGCATCATTCAATCCATCAAGTTATGCAACGATCTATGGTACATATAGCAATGTACGAGTTTCTAAGTCAGAAAAAGTGATGAAAAAAGGAATAAACTTCTGAATAAAAAGTGAAAAAAAATGACTGAAATGCTGAAAAAAGTGAAAAAAAATGACGAAGCTGACAAAAAATTACATATTTTGAGAAAAACATGAAAAGAATTTACAATTTCCATTATTTAAAATTCAATCGATATAATCGCTTTATTTACTATAACATGCTATTACTTAATATTTTGAGAGATGCAAAGAACTATGAAGTAGTTTTAAATATAAATTAAACTGAAAGAAAGTATAATAATGAAATTTAGTTTAGGTTTTTCATAATTTAAAGAAAATGATAAAATTATCACGAAATAGACTTTACTATATTTGATTATAAATAAAACAAGCTAATTAATTATAAAAATTAAGGTAATTAAACTTTTTGAAAAAAGTCTGAAATGAAACTTTTTCGTTTTTCAACAGCAAACTGTAAATTTTCCACACTAGTCTTTTCAGAGCCTGCGGATCTTCTGAACTATTAGTGACACCCAGCATCGCTTGGGCCAAGCTTGCCTCACTAAAATCTTTTTTCTTTAAGCTCTCTTCAATCTTTCATTAACTTCCAAAAACAGTTTGCCTGCACTTCCAATTTGCTCTGCCTCTTCTTTCGTAGCTTCTTCAGCATTTGTTCATCATCAGAAAATTTTTTTCCTTTTTGCGTCAAAGTTGTTTTGTTTTCCTCTTCAGCATTTTTTTGTCTTGTTCAGCCTTGCACCCATATTGATCTCCTTTTTTCTCTTTCTCTATCCATGTAAGCAATGTATTGTTTATTTGCTAAACGTCCCATGGAAAGGAGCTTCTGGAGTTAGAGAAAGAAGGTAAGGTTTGTTATCATACTTTAAAAGCACTTTAACAGTGATTAAAGCATTTAAAGTCCTCTCTGACATAGATCTATTTATAAAAACGTGTTTATGCCTGATGGGAAAATGCTCTTTCCACATCTGCATTACCATGTAACAGCGACAGTGAAGCTTTTACTACTCTTTCAACTGTTGGAAATCTTGAAGTGTTTACTGATGGCATCGGTTTATTAAAAAACTGAGCCCAAATACAGATCTATAGATTTTTTTTTCGGGACTCTGGTTCAGCTTTTTCCAAATGTATTAGTTTCCACTCTTCTAAGAGTATGTCTGTATGAATTTTCATGGTATGACCCTAGCAATCTCAACTATAGTTTCAAGCATACATTAGTTCCATAGCGTAGTTTTAGCTCGATCAGCATACAGTTTAATAATCTTGCTACAGGCAATGGTGTGACTTGTTTAATTTGATCACTTGAATTTTCCATATTTGATTTACATTACAACTAGCCAATAATTGTAACTGATCTTTGATTTAACTTTGCTGTGATTGATATGAACTGCTTTCTTTGAAAGTTGTATAACTGCCTGGAAGCCATTTGAGGAAATGTTTATCATTTCATGCATATTTTTACAAACATTTAGCTGTCTACTGTTTCTTTCCCCACTCACAAATTTTGAAGCCTTGAGGAACAGTTCTATCCAACCAAGACATTTAAACTTACATCTTCCCATCTTCAAAAATTTCAAATTGTCAAGAAAAACTTTAGTCAATATTATTTAAAAAAAATATTAACACAACCTTAAAATTAAAAATTAAAAACATGATTACCATCATTCAATATGAAAGTTCAATAAACTGTTTGTAGTTAAACCACATTTTTTAATTCAGTCACAGGTAAAACAGAAGAAAAAGATATCTCCAAGTAAACTACTTGCCCCAAAAGTGAAGAAAAGTGTGTAAAATTGCTTAAAAATGAAAAAAACTAAAGCCTAAAAAAAGTGTAAAAAAAAGTGTGAAAAAGTGTACCCGCTACAAAAGCCCTGTAATATTGATCATGCAGCAGCCGACTTTATTACTGAATTTGCAATAGCAATGTAAACCAAAAATTATTGAAAAATATAATAATTTTGATTTTGCTTGTAGTGACCCT
Organism: Trachelipus rathkii; assembly: GCA_015478945.1. Taxonomy (NCBI): domain Eukaryota; kingdom Metazoa; phylum Arthropoda; class Malacostraca; order Isopoda; family Trachelipodidae; genus Trachelipus; species Trachelipus rathkii. The sequence continues at coordinate 35,011 of JABUQX010041790.1, forward strand.
GATGCCTTAATTATTTAATGAAAGTATTTGGAGTTAGTTTATGTGATAGTTTTTGGGTTTGTACCATATAGTACTGTAATTATGATTCTCACTATAGCCTATATATGGCGTGTTGATTTTATCTAATAGTATTTATTTATATTTTGTTTTATCATCTTGATAATATAGACTATGTAATTTTGTTTTCATAATCTTGTCATAATGCATTTGTATGTACAAAGATATTAAAGCATGTAGTGTGGTAAGCATGTACTTCAGTCTTCAGCTATAGTTTTTCTTTTAGTTGTAGACTTTGAGTATCCTATGTAAGTTATTGACAAGCCCTAGGATGCTTTGTGAATTTGTATGAGCATATTTTAGAATTTGTTTATATGGAAGTTATTGACAAGCTCTAGGATGTATTGTTGATTTGCATGATCATGTTTGGTCATTGGTTCTATTAGCTTGACTGGGACAGTTTCGATAGGCCCATGTGACTTCTTACTGTCTCTTTATTTCTAATGTTCTAATTCTAATGCAGTAGAGCTTGGACAGTTTAACCTTAATAGGGTCTACTAGTAGCTATCAAACCCAAGTAAACAGCCTAACCTATCTTTACTACTAGCAACTACTGCTAATGAATGTGGCTGGCTGTAAGGATCAATATTGCAATAAACCTAACTCTAACCTGGGTATAGAATAGATGTTGCATACTGCAACCTTATGATCAGAGTTTCATCTTGAGTGTGTGTGTGTGTAATATATTTTATTATTTGCGTGACATGTTTCGCGAATTTTCGTAATTAATTATTTCCTACGCTCTTAAGTGTCTGGAAGGAAATGGTAAGTTTTTGCCGCCTCAATGTTCTAAGTATAAGAAGAACCTAGAATTTTCATAAACTTAAAGCGTAGCTTTTTTTTCGTTAAAGAGCGAGGACCCATATTCGAGATTTGTGTTTAGATTACTATGCTGCATGTGCAGGAGATTTCCATATAGAATCCGGCTTGGAGTGTTGGTGGTGTGGGGTCGGATATTCTCGGTTGTGGCGGGTGGTCCGTTGAAGACCTGTCTGCCTTAGCTTATTATCTGATTGGTTAACATACATTTATATTAAATGGTATATGCATAATTGTCAGTCAAAAAAATTAGCGTGGGGGAATTAAATTACCTTGGTTTTATTATTAAATGACTATATGGGTATAGTAGTTGCTGAGTATAGAGGATTCTAAAGAATTTTGGTTGTACTTATTTTTTCTGAGGTTTATACTCACTGTTATCTTATTAAGTTTTTTAGTAAAATAGAAACGTGGGATTAGTGTAAGTTTTGTAAGTAATGTTAGTTATTTGTGGCAAGCATCTGGCATAATTTCAGAAGCTTGCCTCTAAAAATATATCTTATAAATAAATTTTTTTGAACTTATATTATGTTTCTGGGTGCCACAAATTTTTTAGGATTCTTATTGCTGTATTACTAAATAATTATATATTCTCTCGTTTTTGAAGAGTTTATCTAATAACGATATTCTAAAAAAAATTTATTATTTTTAATAAATTAGATTACAAGTTTTGGATAATCCTAGAAGAAGCTGTTGCCGAATGTTAATAAATTTTTTTTAAAATTCAATCTGGTTTATGTATATTTCCTTAGATAGCATATATAGTATAGTCTTTAAAATTATTTAGATTAAGTAATTGCCAAATTGACTATTTTTATAAGCAACGGGATTATGGTTACGCCGTCTTTCGATAAAAGCTAATATCATTTCTTTTTATGTTCACAAATCATTAAGGTTATTTTAAGTTTGGTTAAGTAGATAAAGATTTACTAATATTTACTTCCAAGAAGAATAAACTTATTCTAAAACTTAATAAATTCTTTTTTCTGCGTAAAAAACAAAGATAATTTATTATAAATTGTATTGTTTGTGTTTTATATGATTTGGGTAATTAGTTATATGAGCAGGAGCTTGTGTCACCCTTTTGTGGAAGGCAAGATCAATAATGAATATGACCCAATAGAGGAGGAAGAGTCATATTTTAAGGAAGGAGAGAGAACAATGAAGAATAGTGAGAAACGTAGACCAATCATTTATCGCTTTCTTGTCTGTTAGGAAAAAATGTATCAGGCGCTCTCATAGATGTTAAAACCTCCCCCAGACCTCAGATATGAGTCCGATCCAGGTTATGGTCTCATTCAGGCCCTCTAGTCAGTTAATATAAAGTTTTGTTAGTAGTATTACTCAAAGAAATATCTATGATAGAGAGAATTGAACAAGATCTTATCATAAACCTGGAACTTTAATGGATGACTCCTATATAATGAGCATGAGGCCCACTAATTTTTTTTATAAGAAAAGCTCTAATGGGGAAATGATAATATCTTTAGTAGGCCTAGTAACGTTTAGTTCCTAAACTTGATCACGACCTGATTTCTAGTTTTATCACAACTTCTATCTTCCTTATATTTGTTGTAGAGATATCTATGTGTGTTATAATTAAAAAAAAAGAAATATTAAAAATTTTAAATGAAAATCTTTTAGTTTCCGGGAATGATAGGCTGAAGTCTTTTTTCTAAAGAGAGCAACCATTTTCAAATCTTATTTTGCAATGGTATTTATTTTTTTTAAAGAATTTATAGTATCATGTGATTTCATAAAAACTGGTGTATAACCCCTTTTGGTCTCTATCTATAGGTAACTGAGAAGTTTCATTATAATTAGTTATTCATTTGAGATGAGTTTGCTATCAGTTGTATTATATATATCTTTACAATTGTGATGATAAGAAAAAAATTGTTGTTAAAAAATATCTGAAGAAATGATCATGATATTTATCTGAATTCGTGTGTTGAGTAACTCCACTATGTACACTAATGTTAGGTGCTTTTTTATATTTAGAAATCTGGTTCTTCTGTTAATCTTTTAGTTTTTAATAAATTTGCTAGTAATACGAGCTTTGCTGGGTTTTCAGCAGTATTGATGTAAGCATAAGAAAAGTATTTGTTTTTTTGCCTTACCGAGCACTAATTACCCAAACCATTTTATATTACAACATAGAACTAATGGTTACAAATAATTAAAATATTAATACACATGTAATGGTGCTTAAAACTTTGCAAAATTAGCATCTAAGTCTAATGTAGCTTACTCTAATCATTAACTAATAATACTGCCAGTAGCAATAAAAACCAGACTACTAGAATCACTTAAGGTATAATATTAGATTAGCAAATACTTTTTAGAGATTTTTATTTTATAGTTATATGAATATTATTACAATAGTTAATAATGCATAATATCAGAAGTAAACTTATTCACCCCTATTTACGATCAGTCTTTACAGTAATATTTACGATATGAGACTACAGAGTTATCCGACTATGTAATCACGAGTTTCAATGGGAACTATAAAATTCCCACCCACAAATTACAATTACAAATTTATCTCTGATCTTGTTTTTAAAAAGTAAATAAATAAAGAAATTACTAAATGTTTCAAAAACATTCAAACAAAAATTTCAATCTATCTATATTAGATTCAGCATACACACAATACAAAGAAGAAGGGAAAGAAATTAACTTATTTGCAGTCAGTTAATCAATCTTCTAGTTCTTACGCAAGATTTAACGTACTATGAAAGTATTAAGTATAAATTTGAAATTCTCAAAATATTTATTGCTATATTTCACTGCTTTAAATTTATATTTTTTTATTATATTGTATAGTGTTTTACATACTACACCTACATAAGTGATAGGAAATTCTCAGATTATAATTTATAAAGATACAGACATTAAGTTATTAAGAATTTGTCATGTTAAAATACCTTATTATCACGAGTGGGTGTGAGTAAACATTGCATTACTATATATATATTAGTTATGAGTTTAAATGCTTTTTTCTTTATTTATATTCTATTAATCTTAGTAATATTTATATTTCTTAGTCTTTGACCAGTTTCATTCGTAAACCTTGTCGTCTTCAGCGTTTCGATTAAAACACATTCAAACGCATTCCTGTTCTGGTCATCCTTTGCCTCAACCCTACGCTATGTTTTTATCGATCATTTTTTTCATTTTATCTTTTAATTCTATAACATATTATCGCTGTATGTCTATTCGATGCGGTTTTTACTATCTATGTTAATATAATCACAGCCTTGGGTCAATGGATTCAATAGACCGATCTTAGCTTAGTGACAATGCTGATTCCTTATCTTGAAAGGTGTTATACTTTAAGACCCATTAAGCTGGAGCAACCTCAATAAATGTTGATATTTATTCAAGGAAACTTTTCCTCAAACCTTCCGTATTCATATAGACGATTTCCATCTTAGAATCGACCAGTGGTGACCCCTGCCGTTTCATCAGTCTCCTGTCGAATTGGATACCTACTTCGGTTGTTGCTCTAGGTTACACTACTCTTACGTAGATCTTCTCATTTATACAAGTCTATTGATCTAATGCCATTTTTTATTCAGACAGACTTCTGTTATTGTATCAAACTAGTTCCTGCTTCTAGCAAGCATATAGCATGGCCCCAGTGCGAGCCACAAGCAAGCATTAATTATTATTTAACCCTTAGATTTTCTGATTTAAATAATTTTTATTCATTACTTAATTCTTTTTATCTTTTACTTTTGTTATTTTATATATATTATTATATATTATATATATTTTTTATATCTATGTTTTCTGCTTTTATTGATAATTTGTGGGTTACTATTTTTATAGTTACTATATGTATAAATTATTATACATTATATTATATAATTATTTACTAAATAAATGTTTATTTAGTAATATTAAAAGTATTTATTTATTGTAATTATATTTTTTATATTTTATTCTTATGTTTTATTTAAGTAATATATATTAAGTGTTATTTTTATATCTAAACAAGTTATGTTATATATTTAATTATAGTATATTTTTTTTATTTATATATATGTTTGTATAGTATATATATATATATATTATATTTATATTACTGTATCTTTATGATTTTGTATTTAGATATGTTGTTTTGTAGTTAGATTTAGTTCAGATATCTTATTGTATGGTGTATGGTTTTCGGGTGGTGGATGGTGTGTTGATTGTGTTACTTATTTTATAGTTATGTATTAATAAGAGTTCTTTTAAATATTCTTTATATCTATTGCGTTTATAAGTATTACTTTTATTTTCATGGTATAAGTGTACGTTTGTATGTTAGTTGTTTATGTTTATTAGTAGATTTTAAATTATGTATAGATAATTTTTTGTGTATGAGTATTTATATTTTATATGAGTATTATTATGGTTGTTATGTAGGAGTTGGTTGGAGTAGGGGCGGATTGTATTATAGTGGTTTGGATGTGAGAGTAGTAGATGTTAGTAGGTGAGCAGATTGAGGTGGTGTGTATGTTTTGGATAGGGTAGAAGTAGTGATGAGGGTGATATGTTATCTATATAGTTTTTAGTTTATATAGTTTATATATATATATAGTATAGTATTTTATTATTATGATATATATATATATGGCGATTATATTTATTATCTAGTTAAAAGCAAGGATATCTATTTGCATCAATCATTGGATATCTCAATTAGAAACTACAATACTTACCAGGAAAATTGTTATACATATAGTTCTGAATGCTGGTCCATACTCTTTATTGGTTAGTCTGCTTGTATCAATATGTAACATAAAAAAAAAAAAAAAAAAAAAAAAAAAAATCTCAAATATACACAATTACACATTCGATAAAGGAATACATCTTTTATTGATATATCCTTGATTAAAAATTTTAGTTAGTGAAAATTGTGTAAATAAAAAAAAATGTAGTAATTAATAAATAAATAAAATAATATATGGCTATTTTTTTTAGGAGCAGGGACATTGAATTATATATTTATATTATATAATATAGTATTATTAGTATATATTATTTATTATATATTATTTATTTATTATATATTATTATTATATAATATTTATATTATATATATTTATTAATATATATATTTAATATTATATATATATATATTATATATATTATTATATTATTATTTATTATCTAATATATATATATTTAATATATTTATATTTAAATATTATATTATTATTATTGTATATATATATTTTGTAGAAGCAAAGTTAAAGGTAGAAGAGGATTCGAGTCTCGGCGGGACACAGGGGGGACGTTTCCATACCCCATGGGAGTGGCGGAGGAACCCCCTCGACACCCAAATACCAAAGATCGGTGGGTTCGGAGACCTCTCCCTCTTGAGTGGTGGATATTAGTTAACCACCCGTAGTGCCCCGTAAGGCGAGAACCCCGACTCCTGCCATCGGTGTTGTATACCCTTGAGTTATCTTTAGTAAAAAAAAACAATAAAAGCAAAATTTATAATTTGAAGTTTTAGATTTTTTTTTTTTTTTTTTTTTTTATTTTTTTTTTATTTTTATTTTATGTAACTATTTTTTTTTCCACTAAAATTGGACCAGCATTACCTAGGTCAACATTGTATCCTTTTCTCGACTTATTAGTAGTTTGAGATATAGATAATATGTATAATATATAATTATATTTCCAGAGAATAAGAAAATACATATTCATTTCTCCATTTATTATATTAGTTTTAGTTTATGATTATTATAAGTAATGTAGTAGTTTATATACTATTTATATAATAGTAATATTTAATATTATATTATTATAATATTTTTTATATATAATATATAAATAATTATATTGTATATTATTAATTATATTATTATATTTTAATATATATTTTTTATATAATATTATTATTATATATATTATATATGATTATATAGTATATATTATATATATATTATGTTTTTGTGCATCTGCTGGCACCCTTCCGTTTGCCTCACCGATGACTCCTAAGCAGTCCTCTGTGATGGAAACGCTCATTATTATGTTTTACTGTGACAACGCATTTCAATATCTTCTTAATCATTCTTCAATACTTATCTCCTCATTTGAACGTGCGTTCATGCAAGGACAACTCACTTACCCCCTTCAAAATTGTGGTGAGTCCCTGGCCAGTGGTAGACCATGGTTGGCAATGGATGTTCGCACC
>JABUQX010041791.1:2500-7500 GCA_015478945.1 Trachelipus rathkii
ATCTTCTGCAATGGCGGGAATATTTACCAGAAAATGTAGTTAAGAACATTTTATTTAAAAAGACGCCGTACGTTTATCGAACAAGTCTTCACAAAAGCTTAAGCGTATTTAAATAAGTGCATGAATAGGAAATAGTTAACTAAATATCTAGATAAATTATTTAATTACGGTATTATGTAGCTTAATAAATACTGGCACAATTTAATAATTCAATTTTCTCTTAATAATGTAACTGAATGTTTATTGGAAAATAAAGAGTAAATTTGTTCAAATTGATTAATACCAGTTTCCATTGCCTTATACTAACACTTGGTAAATTGTCAAATGAGCGAAGCCGATGAACGAAATAAATTAAACGTTTGTTGAAAAGAGTATCAGCTTTGTCGGTTTAGTTATGAAATTGCCGAAAGACGTAGCATTGCCAAATACAAATTCTGCATTGCTGAATTGTTTTTATTTTTAAATCCAGATCTGTCTTACATTGTCGAATATCAAGAAATTTTTACCGAACTTGTGTGACGGATATAGAAATCAAATGACAAATTCTCGAAATCGTGAAAAAAAATATCGAAAGTGAATTGGAAATTGTGGAATTGAAAATTTTATGAAAGTCACCTGAAATTTTGTCCAACCCCAATTGAAAAAAGATATAGTTACCATCCCAAAATTGTTCTTGAATATTTCCTAAACTCAATTTGTTAGAAAGTATATTAAACTTTCTCATCTTTCTTTTCCGAAGGAAACAAATATTATCCTAAGGGAAACTTGGCCAAGAACACCATTTGTTTAATTTCCCACTGTACAATGAGCATTAAATGGAGCACTAATATCTCTGAGAAAGAGTTTATATCCTGAAGTGAAGGAACAGCAATGAGGTACCCGATCTTAGACAAGTTTAAGTATACTATATACAACCTATGTATGTGCTAAACAATGTAGTACTTTCTGCAGTATTTTTTATACTCTTTTGTACTTTCGTACCTCTAGGTTTAGTCATTGGATATATTTTTCTGTCTCCTCCGGTAGGAAAAAAACAGATTTCACCCAAATTCAACAGGAGTTTGGAAAAATCCAGAAACCAGGGGTAAATTAAAGGCCAGTCTGCCCCAATGAACGGCGTTTGAAAGTGCACAAGTCAATTGAAGTTGGAAAGATAGATAAAGGGGATGTGCTCAAGAGTTTGCCAATAAAGCTCATTTAGGATTGGGCATAGCAGCTAAGTCTGGGGTAAGAGAGATGGACAGAGAAATGATAAAACTATAAAGAAAGGCGAGGCGTGCGAACTTTTCTCAAAGAATAAGGTGTATAACTGAAGAGTTCAGAAAAGCAGTGTCCATTATAATAACGATAACATAAGAAGAATGATAGAACAGTTCGAAAGCATGAAAGAGGTTGAAGAGAGTTACTAAGAATTAGAAAGTTGACAAGTAAAAAAAAAACCATGATCCCAACTATTCTAGGAAAGCTGTGTTAGAAGAATCACCCCAGAAGTGTGAAGCATACTCCATGCATGACCGAACGAGACCCATATAAAGAGCAAACAACTGAGGTGGCATGAAGAAATTCTGAAGGGGCCTCAGAACTTCCACCTTCTTAGAAGCTGCTTTAAAAAAGAGAAATAATGGGATCACTCCATGAAAGTTCAAGAATAAATGAAACACCATGCATAATGAATATAAAAGACAGACAAACAATTGAGTTTTATGTTTTATAAGATGTTATAATTGCATGAGAAAATGTTTAGAGCAGAAAGATGAAAGAACTGAATTTTTGAGGCATTGAAAACAACCAATTTATTTTCTGCCCCAATTAGAAATACAAGAAAAATCAAAGTATGATTTAATTGCTGTTGGGCGAAACGTGTTTCAAGGTGAATGGAGAAATGAAGGGTGGAGTTTTTGGTATAGGAGTGGATAAGTGATGAACCAATATAGAGAAGATCATTAATGAGAAGTAAGAAGAGAGTTAAGGAAAGGACAGAACCCTGAGGAACACCACTAATAATAGTTTCAAAGGATGAACAGTGGCCGTCAATAATAACTGCTATAGAACGACTGGAAAGGAAAGCGGAGAGAAAAGGTCATAGAGACAAAGATAGATACTGAAAGATAAAAACTAAGAAACCAAATCTTTTTGCCCGACTCTATCGAAAACTTTTAATACGTCTAGAACCACAGCAAAAGAAATCACAAAAATGTTCGAAAAGTTAGAGAGAAAGGAAAGAAGATCCCTAGTAGATAGTTCCTTACTATAGTCACACAGGTTATTTGAGATAAGATTAGAAGAATTGAGATGTTTCCAATCTTCATGTTAAGGAAAGATTCAAAAACTTTAGAGAGAACGGAGATTAAAGCGATAAGATTAGAGAGAATGGAGATTAAAGCGATAACATTAAAGAGAATGGAGATAAAAGAGATAAGATTAGAAAGAATGGAGATTAAAACGATAAGATTAGAGAGAACAGAGATTAAAGCTATAACATTAAAGAGAACGGAGATTAAAGCGATAAGATGATAATTAGAGAGTTGAGAGGAGTTCCCCTTTTTCGACATAGGCGGAATTTGCGCACGTTTCTAGCAAGGCAGGGTGCAAGTTCGGATGCTCAGGATTTGAGGATCACAGGGGGAATAATATTAGGACAATACATCTTCTTAGTGTTAAGTTCAGAGAGAGCATGAATGCGTAGTAGGTACTTTGAGAAGACTAAACAGGGTTTAACGTCTTCACATAACGTACATTTGGCAATGCAGAAATGAACTAATAGAATAGTATTTGATAATAGAGGGCAAAATCTTAAAATAAATGCGACAATTGACATAGAAATTGGTTTATTGCATTTTGAAACTAAATTTGGAAGTGTTGACAGGCATAACTTTCGGAATTTAATCTTCAGTTTATCAATTATTTTGGTAGAGGAAGTAGCTTTTATGTTGCCAGATTTAGCTACAAATCTGGCAGCGGCCGATTAGGTTCCCTAACTACCTCCATATATATATATATATATATATATATATATATATATATATATATATATATATATATATATATATATATATATATATATATATATATATATATATATATATATATATATATATATATATATATATATATATATATATATATATACCTAACCTAATTGTAATTACTAATTAGTCATTTTTGTTCTTCTCCTCCTCTGTTTTTGTAGTCCGCTAATTTTCGGAATTGTGTAATTGCTGACTGCCCACTTAAATTGCGGAATGGTTTAAGCCTTGCGCTGACTGCAATTCCACTACTTTTTTCAAATTATCGCAATCGCAATCGCAATTCCGCAATTTTTTTTTGGTAGTCCGGAAATGTGGAATTGTGTAATTGCGGAATTGCGGACGTAAATTATGGAATGCCCACCTCTGGTGTTGACTTCTATAATAATATGTCAGCTTTAGTTACTCTACTTTCAGATATTAGTAATGACTAATGACTAATTGCTAATATTAGTAGTGATTGATAGTGGTGTACAGCCAAAAAGCATTTTATGGGGATCATTGATTTGAATTGTAAATTTAATATTTATGATAGCAGTGCTCATGTTTTTAGTACAATTAGTAGTAATAATGTTATTGTTAATCCACGATATAAGATATTATTTATGTTTTCTCAAACTGTTAAAAAGAAGAAGCTTTGAAGTAAAATAAAGATGAATGAAATTGAAAATTAAAATAAAAATGAAAATGAAAATGAAAATGAAAATAAAAATAAAAATGAAAATGAAAATAAAAATGAAAATGAAAATGAAAATGAAAATGAAAATGAAAATGAAAATGAAAATGAAAATGAAAATGAAAATGAAAATGAAAATGAAAACAAATATTAAAAATTAAAAGCTGTTGATGAATATTTTAAGAATGTGAAAGAGTCGTCATCTTCGACCTCATGGAAGTTTTCTCCGAATAGAAACACTGAAAGTGATCTCTCAGTACCATAAACGTCAAAATATTCAACTAATCTAATATCTGACTTCGCAGAAAGATTATTAAGTTGTTATCATACTGAAGAGAGTAAAGAAAGTGAAAAGGAAACCAGTAAGACAAACAATATAGAAAGAAATGCCTAAATCAAGAGTTCACAAATTGTCTAAACCAGGGGTTCCCAAAATTTCTAAATAAGGGGTTCCCAAAATGTCTAAGGTTCCCAAAATGTCTAAACCAGGGGTTTCCAAAATGTTTAAACCAGAGGTTCCAAAATATCTAAACCAGGGGTTCCCAAAAAAATGATTAAACCAGGGGTTCCCAAAATGTCTAAACCAGGGGCTCCCAAAATGTTCCCAACCTATTTTTGTTTGTGGACCCCTGATTCCTAACTTTACGTATGTGAACCCTTATTTACTTCTATGTAATATTCCTAAATTAAATATTTATTTTTAGGTTAGTTAAAGCTACTAATTAATCCAATCCAATAATTAACCCAACCCTGAGGGTCAATGTGGATCCCGGTTGGGAAACGCTGGTCTAAACCAACAGAAGATCAAAGTAAAAAATAGGAAAATTATCTAAAAGGAAAAATTAATTTCTCCAAAAGCTACAGAATGAAATGGTTTGCCGTGGTGGAGTACGGTAGTTAAAATGAAAAATTTCCATACATCACATTTATAGCAAGCAAGAAGAGTGTTTGATGTCCACGCTTCTTCATCATACTCAGAGAGGACTTTCTGAAGCAAGTAACGTACTTGAAAAGAAAAGATCAAGAATGCGGCGCAGAACGACTCATTTTTCTGCATCAAAATATTCGGACATTCAAATAAATTTAAACCCAAAATAAAAATAAAGAACTTAATAGAAAAATTAGTCAGGTTTTTTTCAGGTTTATTTTATATTAAATAAATAAAGCTTGAATGTATCTATGATTTATATTAGCCTAATTGTTACTCCAACTCACGTTTCGAAATTAATATATAGTCTATAAAGTATATAACTACATATAACTATATATATATATATATATATATATATATATATATA
>JABUQX010041792.1:0-50271 GCA_015478945.1 Trachelipus rathkii
TGAAGAAGAATTATAATATTATTTGGGAATTTTAACCAATGAAAAGGGTAAATTCTGAAATATGCAATCACAGCAGTTGAGTGGGAAACTGGCCCTTCAACTCCTGTAAAAAGAAGGATCGAATATAAAACTTTTCAATCTAGGCCTATTGCTTAAAGTTAAACAAAATAAAGTAAAAACTCACCATATATATATAAGATAATAGTTTTAAGTAATGATTTCCAAGAAATAAACTTGGAGCGACGCCTTGTAAAGTATAAGGCTTAAGGTAATGTATAAGTAGTTGCGTTACTAGTTTAGGCCTACATATAGAATGCCATCCTGAGTACTCGGTTCAAACTTAAAAAGAGGTATAAGGATTTTTAGAGGCTAGAGAAGTGTTAGAGTTAAACAGAAAAGATAGAATAGACCTAACGGCTAGTCCTGCTAATTCAGAATATAAAGGGTTAGGACCAGCTTGGAAAAAGAGACCTTAACATAAGTTTTCTTAGAACGTTGTAAAAAAAAAATATATACAAGGAATCGCAGTTCCAATACTGTAAGCAAAGCAAATATAAATATAGGTGTCTTTTCAATTATCAGCAAACACCATCCAGAGTGGCACCATAAATATAAATAATGGAGCAAGGGTGTAATATGAATGAATGTGGGATGAGATGCAGTACCAATTAATGCTCTAATACTTATCCGGTTAAGCTTCTGTGTTGATAAGGATCTGAATCTCAAAGGTGGGAACGAGATGAAGATCCGATAATGAAAGTCTGATTAAAGGATAAAATTTCAGCCCGAGGATAAAATTGAGCTTAGGAATAAAATGGACCACAAAATAAAAGTCCGGAAATAAAACCTGAGGAATATATAATATCGGTTATATTCCTTGGTTATAATAATATAAAAATAATGAATGCCATAAATAAAGTGATAAAAAATAAATAATAATAAATAAAAAGTAATAATAAATAATAATAAAATAAATAAATACTGTAAATGAAGAATTGCATAAATAAGGATTAAGTAAGAGCTTTTATATTATCATAGAGCACCTACCCTATTTGGAGGTAGGGTTTTATCTTTTATTGTCTGTATTCTCAAGAGTCCTTTCTGGATCTTGTCTGCAATATCACTGCTTGATGTTGATGTTAATTGTTGCATCTATGATAAGGGGGAAATAAACATAAACCACTGCAATACTTTAATATGAGAAGCATATTAAAGTATTTTTCAGTATTACAGTGATCATGATAAAAGCATATTGGGTATAAACTCACATAATGCTTTTCCTATTATTTCTTAGTGGAAATTCCGTAAGAGAGTATATATACTTCCACAAGAATGGGGGAAAAACAGAACAAAAACTAACTTGCTGTAAAATTTTTTTTATCTTTTCTGAAAAACTTTTAATATGCCTAAAGAACAGACGTCATTAATATAGAGGGGAAAAAGGATTATTGCATTAAACAAGTCATGGTATTATTTGTAAATGAAAATACTTAAAACTACTGGACAGTCTTGACAGGCCCTTACATCCCCCCGCACTAAATTTACGCCCCTGCTCAGTCTTTTCCTAGATCTTATATGGCGAAGATCTGAGGAGCGCAAATTGGGAATATAGTGAGGGAAATGCAAGGACTGAACATGACTTGTTTTTGTGAGTTTATGGGGAAAAGCTTGGTATGCATATTTTTCTGACTCATCCCAAGTGCCATTTTTTTCTACAATGAACTACTGTTAATAAAGAAATCTGAAGGAAGTTCCAGGAAGACAAAGTCGGTATACTGATATCAAAGTGAGGAATTTTTATTCTGTATTAACATTGTCTTTTTAATTACGTCGACGAAGTCCTCGGAGAACATTTTCTTCATCGTCTAACGCTATCCTGGCCGCCTGGAATATAGCATATTGTTGTGCTTCGGGTAGAGATCTATAATGGAGACCTTCCAACATTATCCTCATCTCAGAAGAAACAAGCCGTTGTAAATCAGGTCTGATATGAAGATTCTGCTGAGGCTGAGACGCTGAAGAGTATTGGTAGGCAGGATAGGAAGGATTATATCTGGAAGGGGAATACTCCGGCCGAGGAGTCTGATAGTTTATGCTTTCTCGCAACGGGACATTCCGGTTCTGGAAAAATGATTGGTTTTGGCTAAGTCGAGAAGTAGTGGGTTCGGAGAAAGCTGCCTGTAAACCACTCGTTGATGGTTGAGATCGAAGAGGAGGAGCTTCTCCCAAACGTCGTTCAATGGCGGTTGGCGTGTGGAAGTTGGATGGTTCGACCTCCACGATCACAGAACGTATAATACGCTCCTGTTCTTCACTTATAATAGGCTCTGGAGTTGGAGTATGACGAGCTGATGACGTTGTCGGTCGATTTATTCCAACGGTGTTACCACGTTCTTCTCTTCTAGATGGTTCTGGAGTAGGAGTGCGACGAGCTGATGATGCTGGTTGATTTCTTATAGTTGTGAAAAACCCTTTATACTTTTTCATAAATTGTTCCAGGAAGAGTTGGTTAGCATGAAGTCCGTCAGAAAGCATTGGTGAATCCAGGAACATTTGTTTCTTTTTGATGTATCTAGAATGGGGAGTCGATCGGTATATTCCATCTGAGCTGCGAATATCATAATAGTAGTTCATAACATGACTACCCCTAAGACAAATTTTATCTTGCCATTGATAATGGTTGTATGCCAAGTTCTCAAAGGCAGTAAAGGCTTTTATAGAATGAGCTCTCATGAGCCTAGGAGACATGATGGCATCTTCTTTTAGATGGTCAGCGAAGGCTGGGCCCCATGCTCTAATGATTCTTTTCTGATTAAACTTATATATATCCTGGATAGGCGGAATCATAAGCATAACACGGACTCGAGGATTCTTTCTTCTAGCTATTTGGGTAATCTGGTCCATTATTTCAGGCACATCATTGACTGGTATATCTGGTACAGGCTCGAAAACAGTGGTTTGTCGATTGCCGTTATGAATGGTTTTTCTTTGCCAGGCAAGTGGTGTAAGAGCCCAAATCAGTAAAAATTGGACCTGTCTTGTCATCATTGCTTCTACTCGTTCAGTGCACTCGGACAGAACACGTCCGGAACTACAATCAGTTAAGATGTTGAGATCATATTCCTCCTTTAAGAATCTTTTATTCTGTTTGAAGAGATCCACCACGCTGGCTCCAACAACAAGTAAGAGTGGCATCTTCACAATTCACAAGAGCTGGAATGAGGAATATGTCGCTTTAGTAACTGCATCAGTATGTTTTATGTTACATAAATTTACTTCTTGCTCCAAAATTTACATTTATCCTAACCTAGCTAAAGTGAACATTGAGCAATAGTTTTTTGTTTGTCAGAAGGACCAAGAAATCAGTAATAATGTCCACTGTAATATCAAAGCAATGCAAAGAGCATGTCGGAAGGACTGGTAAATTTATGAACATAAAATAAAGTAATAAATAATAATAAAAAAATATAATAAAAATAAATAAATAATAGTTCATCGTTGCATAGTTTATTTTCTGTAATTTCTCATAAATTCATCATCATTTACTTAATTCAAAAAGATAACATCATATTGAAAAAATTTACACCCTATCTAGCTATAAATATGGAAAAATTAGTAGTGTGTGATTTTACTTTATTTTTGCAAAGGTTAGTAGTGTAATCAAGGAATCTTTTTAAATTGCTGGAAAACTGCTTATAGACATATAAAATTAAATAAAGAAAACGAATGTGTCTTTCGGATTAGGACATTTCCTAAATTTTCAGTGTTACATATTATATTACATATAATATAATAATTAAATGTCCAGCAATTCAATTCCGATAGAGCTGAGAGGCAGGTATTCAATGAAGCTGTGAATAAACATCAAGGTGTAAACTATATTTGTTTTTATCTAGTGTAAATGACAACAAAATGCATGAAAAATGATTTTGGCTCCAAAACTGCTTTACTGTAATTTAATCTTTCTCTTTTATCCATTCTCTACTGAATTTAAATCTTTCTTTCTTAACTCTGGCTCCGGCATTAAAGAAGGAACAGCAAAGGGACAGCAAGCAAGAAGAAAAGAACAGAGGAGAAAAGGAAAGCAGAGAAGAAGGATCGTGAGAGACAAGAGAGAGAGAAGGCTCGCGTTAGGCTAGGTGCAAGCGGCAACAGGTCAGAAATGCACTTTTTCTTTCTGGTAGTTTGGTAAGCAAAGCTATTTCTTTCCGGTTTATCTCTTCGGTTTAATCTCTTGCTGGTTTCACTACTACTTTTCTGATTTCTGATTGGTTACTACAACTATTCTGTTTTCAATTTTTCTGTTAATAAAACGTATATTACAGATATACGGTGGGTTACTTTTATTGTAAGTAACTACCTCTTCTTCTTAACACATATTCAAGAGGAGTTGACATTACGTTGGGCAAATCAGGAGCAGCACCCATTCGTCGAGTGAAAGGTCGACTAGGTAAATTGGGATGGTTGTCAACTTCCTCCTCGTCCAATCGCACCATCATAAGTGTACTGTCATCCAGGTCCAGATGAATATTGGACGGATCACCCATAACCTCTCCAACAATATTGTATGCATGAGTTGGTGTTATTGCTAGTGTATATTGCTGTGGGTTAAACCCAATTAAACTAGATGGTAAAGGAGAAGTTAGTTGTGGAGATAGTTGGGGAACAAAACCCACTAATCTGTACAGGTGGTGAACTGTGTGGACTAACAGGGGGTATGCCTAATACAGCTGATGATTCAAGAAGATTGGAGCTAGGTCTCTCCTTGAAAAAGGAACTAAGAAAAGATGCTCCAGCGAAATCGATGGTGTGGAAACCAACTGCACCAGGATTGTTTACTGAAGATGGAGATGTGGGGACTACAGTGTGGCTAGAAGGTGAAGGTGGGATCCGACTTGACGGATACAGCAACGGAGATGGATATGCATGGGTGTACAGATCATGATAATCCATGGAAAGTGAATCAGCATGGGAAACAGTTTCCGTTGTAGAAGTTCTGGAAGATCTAGTAGAGACACTAGAAGGTTCAGTAACAGAGACTGATTCTTCTAAAATGGGAGATAGAACTGGAATTCGGGAAATATTTTCTATATTTACCGGAGTTAAAACTCTAATAGGTGAAACTGCAGGGGATACTCGAATAGGAGGTTGAAGAACTTCCGGTGATAAGACAGGAGTCCTTGTCACAGGAATATGTGAAGACTGCAAATCAATGAATATACTGACATTCAATTGTTCAATTTGATCTAATAAATCAGGAAGACGTGAATATATCTCCATGGACATGGGGTTAGGTAATGGGAGAAAACCTTCGAAATCGGACTCTTCATCTTCGTCGATAGGAGAAAAGTCGGATTCAGATAATTCTGAACCAATGATGGACGATGTATCATCGTCAGTAACAGTGTCAGGTGTTTCGATTTCATCAGGTAATTCTTCTTCTTCGTCGTCATCAGCAAAGAACTTATCACGAATTTCCGGATTTCTCGACAGATACTTACGAAGGTAGTTGGGGATATCAATCCACCCTCGCAGATGGGAAAAATAGACTTTTTGAGGTCTCTGACCGGGGTTGTTGGTACGACGTACTAGATACGTAACCTTATTTGGGTTCACTCCCTCTATAGTGTACGGACCTTCCCATTTGCTTTTAAATTTCTGTAAAGTGCTGTGACCAGTGTGGATTACTT
Organism: Trachelipus rathkii; assembly: GCA_015478945.1. NCBI lineage: Eukaryota > Metazoa > Arthropoda > Malacostraca > Isopoda > Trachelipodidae > Trachelipus > Trachelipus rathkii. The sequence goes on from JABUQX010041792.1 coordinate 5,691, forward strand.
TCTTTGCAACCTTTTGACCCACACGGTAGGGTTTGAAGTTGGCGCTGCCTTCCTTCCAATATTGAGGATAACTGTGAGTGGGAGTGTGAGGTTTCTGTAAGATGAAATCAGAAGGAGACATGCCAAGAGCACTATGAGAAGTGTTATTATAGATGAGAACTGATGCAGATAGTTCTTCATCCCAATCAGTTGGATTTTCAAGAACTAAGCATTTAATGATTTGAATCAGACTGCGATTGAAGCGTTCGCAGACTCCATTACTGGCTGGATGTAGTGGAGAGGTTCTAATATGCTTGATATTATGCTCCTGAAGAATCTGTTGAAAGGTCTGGGAAGTAAATTCCGTACCATTATCGGTCAGAATACGGTTTGGAATTTTTGGAAGAAATGGGAGAATCTGGTGTTTAAGCTTAGAAGCGACAGAGAGACTAGCTTTATCGGAAAGGGGAACAACGGAAACCCACTTGGAAAAGTGGTCAATAAGGACCATGCAATACTTTTTGCCAGAATTTGTTTTCGGAAACTGCAACAAATCCATTGCGCATAGGTCAAACGGAAATTTAGCTAGAATTCTTAACTTAGGAGGGGTCATAACGGAAGAGAATGTTTTTTGCTTTTGGCATATAGGGCAGCATCGCACGATGTCTGAAACCACTTGATTTACTCGCGGATGCCAAAAGTACTTGTAGATTAGCTGCAGGAGTTTATTCCACCCAATGTGAGCGCAAGAAAAATGAAGGCCTAAAACTATGTGCACAAGGAAATCCAGAGAGATGGCAAAGAGCATTTCTCCAGACTTCGGCTTGTAGTATAATAGCCCATTCACAATTGTTAATTGTGAATAATACTGTTTATAGATTTTATCAACCCTGAGCCAATCCCTGCTGTTAACGTTATTTTTAATCCCTCGTATGATCGACTTCAAGTTTTTGTCATTAGCTTGATCATTCAGAATATCAAGATCATTGATATTCGGATCATCCAACCGACTACTATTAATTGATATGTTGATTGTGTGACTATGAGGGTGTATTTGAAAACTGTTTGAACGGATTCCAGTGGCTATGGTGACTACCTTGTTATTCACCCGACGAACTAACTCTAGTTGGGCTAGGTCAGGGAGGAGTTCATTGTCCCTCAATGCACAAGTACCTAATATAAAGGCACGTCTCATGAATTCTGCAGGAACAACAAAGAATTCTATTGGTAGTGTTGTGATTCCCCCCCTGAAACCTTAACATTAAATTGGCATAGTGTTCAATGGGAATCCTTTCACTTGTGCCAAAACCACTTATGGCTCTGACAGCTACGTTTGCTGAAGGCAATAAATTCACTCGTTCACCCAAACTATCTATAACCTCAGAACTAATTAGACTCACCCCCGCACCACTATCAACTAGACATTCATACCTGTCAGTATCGTTGCCTTCTACTATAGCCACGGAAACAATCAACGGGTCAACATCGGCTTGACACAAGTAAATGTTATAAATGTCAACAACCGTATCATCTTCCTGGTCTATTAATGTGGGAGTGTCATCTATCAATATGTTGTTAAAGGTGGCAAGTGTGTGATCAATAATGTCAGTGTCAGTGTAATCCATCTGAGGATTATTATCATCACTATCTGTACTTGTTGTATCACTATCAGTAACATTAGTTATCGGATTTATCGGAAGAGCCAAGATTGTGTCTGGTTCTGGCTGTAAACTCCTCTCCACAGAATGGCTCATTTCCGGGGAGGTTTGGAGTTTAAATCCCCAGAATTATTATTGGAATCTGTGTCTACAACATCTTGTTGAACATTGGAATTAGAAGAAGAATGTGTATTGTCCGCATTGTTTTGAGAAGAAGTGTTCCTACTTTGACCAGAGGCCTGTGGGGATCGGGACTGTGTGTTAGACCTCTGAGTCTGGTTTCTTGTGTTTTGCGGTGGTGTTCTTTGAGTGCAGTGAATTCCTGCATGTGAGCCCTTGCAAAAAGGACAAGTAACACGTGTATTGGACTGTGTTTGTGTGTGAGATGTCTGTAATGCCCTACATTCAGCACGTACATGCCCCCTTTTTCTACAATATGCACAAATACCCAACCACTTATAACAATCATCCATTATGTGTCCAACATTCTCACAGTAATCGCAGCGGAGAGTGTTTTTGTGTTGGGGTGATTGACTATTATTCTCTCTGCGATGTGCAACAAATGTTTGAGAGTTGTTATTGTTTCGTCGGTTTGTGTTTCTGTTATCTCGGGAAAACCGACTTCCGTTGGATGTGTTATTTGTGTTTGGTGTATTTTTCTGTTTGGGACTACTGAAAGTATTGTGAGGAGCATTTTTAACAATATCAGTCCAACCCGGAGTGACAGTATCTATTCTGATTGTTTCATTTAGATCGGGTTGCTCTGAACTACTGAAATTAGAGTTTGATGATCCAGAATGCACAGGCTGAGAAGAACGACTTTCCTGAAGATCACGATCAAATTTGGCAGCCAAACTGACAATCTTAGACCATGGTACTCGCTCTTTTGAGTCTGTTTCTTGTTGTGCAATATATTCACTCGGACTTTTCTCGACATAAGGATGTAAACTAAACAAAGAAATGCTGTTCTTAAGATTTGTGTTCTTATTCATGTCAGACCATTGTAAACCCTTCCTTGGCAAGATGTTCTAGCCAAAGAGCGAAACATATGGATACTTTTCGCCTTTGGTAGCGATATGCTGAGTGGATACGCTTGGAAAGTTGATAATCTTGCCTTACAGCAGTTCTTCTTGGTGATACAAAGCCAATAAGGTTTCTTTTTACTGCACGCATAATTCGATCAATGCCTTAACTATAGATTGTAAAAAGCCCTTTTGAAAAAAGGCACAAGAAACTCAACTGTCGTCCCTATATAGACGGCACCACTGATGAGGTGGCGTTAGGAATAATTCACTGGTGCAATAACTGTTCAAACGTCGGCAAGTAACCAAACCAAGTCTTGGTCTGCTTCATACTTGAATTTGCCGGGGTCTACCACCTTAGCTTTTCTGGAATGTTTGGCAATTTCAGTCAATAAAAGTACAGCCTGGGACATCAATTGCATTTGTCGATTCATGATGTCAGTGTATGAAGGTGCAAACAATTGTGGTGGTGGTACACTACGACTAATTTCATTTGGAATGGGAACTACTGAATTAAGATGTTCAAGTGGAGATGAATAAGTAACCGAAGGACCACCTTCAACCGCAGTGTGTCTTGGTCCGACAACCGGAGTTGTCATCGGCCGACCAGGCACACTGGTAGCTAAAGGTGCCTGAGCTTGAAAACCTGAAGAATCGAAATACGCCTGTGAAACCTGATATGTCAAATTAGGTGTCGGTGAAGGTTGTGCTGTGTTCATGTAATAAATGTCTGCTGGAGTAGCTCTAAAAAGAGGAGCTGTGGACACTGGAGACATAATAGTTTGTTCTGAATATGGTGAATTCACAGGGGTACCTAAATCTATCAGTGGAAAATTTGTTACACCAGTTGTGGGTATATCTGTTGTTACGGTAGTGAGAGTGGAAGTTACTGTAGTAGGAATTGTATTATGACAAGGTGTGTAAATTGTCGAACTACTGATATTTGAAATTTGTGGTTGCATATACAATGCTTGCATTCTTTGCTGTTGAGCATATTGCTCACGTAATTCAGCAAATTCGGTTTGGATCGTGGAAACTAACGCCATATATGGGGTATCTTCACTTTTCTCGATCTCTGGATTCCGAACCGGCAATGGGCTAGGTCTATTAGCTTTACGTTCCTTTTCCTCTTTAAGGAACCTTTCCATTTGTTGGGGTGATGGCGGTGGCATATCTATGACACTGTCTACCCGCTGGGCAACCAAGTCAGTTGCAAGCCCAATCGCTCCTTCTCCCTCATCTCCCAACAAATCCACTCCATCTACTCCACTTAACCCCTCATATTCTTTCCCTCTATCAGCCATCCCTTTAAATCCCACTAAAAAAAACTCTGTATTTATCAGGGGAAAAAAAATTATTTAATTAAATTAATTATAAATCAGAAATCATAAATGAAATAAATTATTAATAACTTAAATTTAGGGATGAGATGATGATGATAAATGATTAGGGAGAATTTTAAGAATTCAGTTAAGAGAAGGTTAAATTGTCTGAATTTCTATTACTGATATTTTAAGTCAATAACCTTAAAATTATCTGGCTGCGTATCTGCTGACTCGAGAGAAGCGCCAGATATGCATTCACGATTGAACTGTCAAACCTCTCCACAGAATACTTCCCGGTTCGCTTGAATCAGTTAGAGAAAGTTAAGTACTGGGAGAATAGACAGAAAAACAGTTATGTTAAATGTAAAAAAAAATAATGTATGTCGAATTATGTTTTAAGATAGCTAACAATCATACGTGCGTCCCTGTTCGGGCGCCAAAAAATTTAAGGGTGGGGTATGTAAAGGAGAGAGAGGTGGCAAAGACGCCGTGTTCCTAATAATCTATGGGGAAAGCAAAGGCGCCCTCAGAAACCTAACAACAAAAAACCCAAGACAAGCTTAAAATTCCCAAAAGTTTCCCCTAAAAACATACACACTTAAATTTACTAAAGCAAGAGTTCAAAAGATCAGTTGGACAGAAAGAGAGGGGTAAGTACGAATGGAAGATGTAACCTCAAGAGAGTAGGGAGGAAGTCTTAAATGACTAACGTCGAAGCAAGCGAGAGAGAGAGGAACTTATACTATGTATGAAAAGTAACAAGGTTCATCGTGATTCAGCCACTAGGAGTTCTCGGAAGCAACAATGATAGATATTTGCATTTTTCAGTTTTATGTTTATAGTAAAAAAATATATATACAAGGAATCGCAGTTCCAATACAATACTGTAAGCAAAGCAAATATAAATATATGGCTATCATTATCAGCAAACACCATGCGAGGAGGAAGCGCGATAATATCACACTCTCACATGGAAGCAAAAGTGGGAGAGGAGAGATGAATGTGGGATGAGAATCGGCGAGTACACCACACGTGCTCACTAAATACTTATCCCGGTTAGCTTCTCGGGCTATCTGATAAACACTCACACTCAAGGGTGGGAACGAGAATGAAGATCCCGATAATGAAAAGTCTGATTAAAGGATAAAATTTCAGCCCGAGGATAAAATTGAGCTTAGGAATAAATGGACCACAAAATAAAAGGCCGGAAAATAAAACCTGAGGAATATATAAAATCGTTTATATTCCTTGGTTATAATAATATAAAAATAATGAATTGCCATAAATAAAGTGATAAAAAATAAATAATAATAAATAAAAAGTAATAATAAATAATAATAAAATAAATAAATACTGTAAATGAAGAATTGCATAAATAAGGATTAAGTAAGAGCTTTTATATTATCATAGAGCACCTACCCTATTTGGAGGTAGGGTTTTATCTTTTATTGTCTGTATTCTCAAGAGTCCTTTCTGGATCTTGTCTGCAATATCACTGCTTGATGTTGATGTTAATTTTCAGTAGTTGTTGCATCTATGATAAGGGGGAAATAAACATAAACCACTGCAATACTTTAATATGAGAAGCATATTAAAGTATTTTTCAGTATTACAGTGATCATGATAAAAGCATATTGGGTATAAACTCACATAATGCTTTTCCTATTATTTCTTAGTGGAAATTCCGTAAGAGAGTATATATACTTCCACAAGAATGGGGGAAAAACAGAACAAAAACTAACTTGCTGTAAAAAAAACTTTTATCTTTTCTGAAAAACTTTTAATATGCCTAAAGAACAGACGTCATTAATATAGAGGGGAAAAAGGATTATTGCATTAAACAAGTCATGGCATTATTTGTAAATGAAAATACTTAAAACTATTGACAGTCTTGACAGGCCCTTACAACGCTCTCACGAAATTGCGTACAAAAAAAAAAGATCAAAGATATTGATCAACAAAAACAGTAGAAGATAAATTTGTATAAATTATAATAATGCTACAAAGGGATCGGAGCTATACCAACTCACAATTTATTCAAAAGACTGTTGAATTTCAAGTGCCTCGTTTTTAAGTTTCAAAACAAACTTTTGGTGTTGCCAAATTAAATACATTTTCCCAAACCAAGAAAGTCTCTAAATCTTAGTGTAAGAACACAGAGAGAGAAGAAATATACTTAAATTTTTGTAACTATTTTAAATCCCTTAGTTTTATAAAAAGCAATTAATAGGAAAATAGGAAGATTTAATACAAGAAATATTTCTAACAACCTCCCGACAAAAAGAATTTGCTGAAAGAACACAAGAACATAAGAAATGTTCTTATGCTCCTTCAGCAAATTAAGGGAAGCAGTGTTCAAAGTGTAAGCAATTTTTAAAAACATTTTCAATCCAGAGCAACATGCAATTGCTCATACCATGCAATTAACAATCAAAAAATAAGTCCAGCAAGAATGCCAGGTATTCTAGTAAACATAAATGTAACCTCATATGCGTGAGACCAAATTAAAGGATTAAATAATCAGTACTAAGCAAGAGTTCAAGCAATATGTTGTACAATAATAAAAGCAAAATATTCAACATTTGGTAATAAGCATGGAAAAGCAGAATGAATTACTCAAATATATTCAAGCAGTCCACAAGGACAAGTGTATAAAATCAACACCATAAATTTATAATTTAAAATTTTAAAGTAAGATTTTAGCTTTGAACCATGTTTGTGATATAGACCCAATAGGCACTGTAGTAAACCCAGAGACAAAATAGGGAATAGGAGTATAAGGTAGCACTGTTGTGCAATAAGCAACCAGTTTAAACCAGAATTAAATGGGTAAAAAGGTTCAAAGAAAATCCTTTTTTTTTAATTATATAAAAACAAGTCAAAAATATATATATTTTTTTTAAACATGCTAAAGGCCAAATATGTGGGGACCAAACATGTGTATAAGTAAAGCCAAAGGCTAATTAAGTGTAAAAGGTTGTGTAAATGTTTAAAACCAACAGGTCAAAATATAAATAAGAATGTTTAAAGGTAGACCACTACCCAAAATAGAAGACCTAATAATGCATGAGAGCAAGGTTTAAAATATTTAAAAAATATGTTTCATGCAATAGCACCATAAGTTAGGTAATAGTAGAGCAAAAGTGTTCCATCACCGATTCTTATAAATTTACAGCATAAATAAATTATTAGGCCTAAATACAAAGAGAAGATACTATTCGAGAATAGGATCCTAATCAAAAGGTTATTTACAACATTTTAAGCATAAATAAGCTTAAAATTCCTTAAACTAAATACTATAAACTAACTTAAATCTAATGGCAATATATTTATAAACTATTTGTGCCCTTCTATACACAAAGCAGATATGTGCGTTCGAAGGTTGCAGTACATGCATGGATAGTCTAAATTACTGTCGTTATTACCAGGGCACTCATCAGAAGCATGCATTGCCACTTGAGCAGAATCTACAAATGTGTAGCTGTTCACAGCGTTCTAGCCTAGATTCAATATCGGGGTAATTCGTACATTTATTCATGCTATGACCTGCCATGCTGCAAAATTTACATGGGATAGCTGCATTCCTCTTAAAAGGAACAGTAGATTTGGCAGACTTAGTGTTAAAATTTTCAAGGGTAGCCTTGGGCAGGTTAGTACAAGGAAACTCATCATTACCATCACCCTCATTTTGGCTACTATTATTAGGTTTACTATTGTTAAATTTATTATGTTTAAGACCATTATTATTAGGGTTATCATGATAATTACTCTTGCGTCTGCCAAATCTATTATTCCCTAAGTTATTATTTTCAAGCTTAGGCTGAGATCTCTGCATCAACTCCAAGCGTTTTATTAAGGTAGTCGAATCTCAAACAAGTCATTAATACAAGGGTAATTTGTTAGAGTTTTATCGATTAATAAATTGATAAACCTGGGAGGTAATTTATTAACTACGAGCGAACTAATCATTTTAAAACCTGCAGTTTCAGGAGCAAGGAAGTCTAATCCATAAGACTTCAAATCATAAGCTAATGCCTTAACCTCATTAAGAAAAGATTTCACCTCAGCTAAATTATCTTCAGAAGGAGGAGAAATGTCTAAAAGCCTAACAATTATTTTCTCTACTATGAAGTCTCTGTCGAGAAATTCAGTCTTTAAAATGCCTAAAGCAATGGGGTAATTAGAGCCTTCAGGACTCAAATGTTTAATCAAATTCATAGCGCACCTCTCCAAGATTGCTTATCAAATGTATAAGCTTCTCCTCATTTGAGTAAACAGGATTGCCATCTATTACAGCTTTAAATTTAGCTAAGAAGCATGAAAATGCTAACTTATCTGATTCATCACCTTCAAACTTCCCTATCTGAATAGGAGGCTCTTTTGCGCTCCTAAAAAGGTTTAAATTAGACACTGTCCTATCCGAAACATTAGAATTAGGGCCTACAATCGAGCTTGAAAAGGGAGGGTCAGAGTCTTCGCTTGCAATAGAGGAGTTACTAGGCTTTGTCAAATTGTCGGATAAAATGGCAATCTGTTCCTCTAAATCTAATTTATAATCAAAAGTGTTATTACGCTCAGTTATATAAATTTCATTAAGAGTTTTAAATTTAAGTATATTAGATAAAATACTTTTATCTGTCTTCTCCAGAGACTTTAAATAACTTTTTAATTCAGATAATTTATCTTTAATAAAAGAGGGACTACCGCTAGTTTTTAATCTAGCTATAATAGCCTCCATCCTCCTTTTTAAATCGTCTCGTTCTACAATGATAAGATGATTAAGTGATTGGCAATCTTCCATTTCAGCCATGGCAAAAATATAAAATAATGACTAAGTGAGTATAATATTTTGCAAAACAACTACGTTACAAGTTTAATCAAGTTTTGCGACGCTCTCCAAGTAACAAGGAAAATTTAATAAACTATATGGTGAGTAATAAGATTCAAATAGCATAAGCTAATAAGAATAATTAAGATAGACGTCCTCTTTAAAATTCTTGGAAAGTTATTGAGAATTTACCATGAAGTGAAATCTGAAATATGCAATCACAGCAGTTGAGCTGAACTTGCTCACTCCTGTAATTAAAGTATTCGCCTATACAAAAATATTCAAAATCTAGCCATTTTTAAAACCTGTGTAATAAAATGTGTTAAAACTCACCATATATATATTATATAATAGTTAAATTAATCATGCAAGAAAAGGATGGGTGAATTTATTTCACTTTTAAAGTTATAAGCTTAGCAGTAGAGATTCTTTTAGTTGCGTTACTAGTTTAGGCCTACATATAGAATGCCATCCTGAGTACTCGGTTCTAAAACTTAAAGTAAAGTATAAGGATTTAGAGGCTAGAGAAGTTTTAGAATAAAACAGAAAAGATAGAAATATAACTAACGACTAGTCCTGCTTAATCAGAATATAAAGGGTTAGGACCAAAGCTTTGGAAAAAAAGAGACCTTTAACCATAAGGTTTGAACATTCCTCTAACATTATTATGCAAAAATATATTCTGGGCTTTCAACAACGAATGTTAAGTTTATACAAATGGATGTGGAAAGGGAAATATATGGTTTAAAATAGCGCTTAATGCTACAAGGGATCGCGAGCTATACCAACTCCCCACGATTTATTCCAAAAGACTGTTGGAAATTTCCAGTGCCTCGTTTTTAAGTTTCAAAAACAAACTTTTGGGTGTTGCCAAATTAAATACATTTTTCCAAACCAAGAAAGTCTCTAAATCATAGAGAATGCCACAGAGAGAGAAGAAAATATACTTAAATTTTGTAACTATTTTAAATCCCTTAGTTTATAAAAAGCAATTAATAGGAAAATAGAAAGATTTAATACAAGAATAAATATTTCGAACAATATATATATATATATATATATTATTATATATATATATATATATATATATATATATATATATATATTATATATATTATATACCTGTGTTACCAGATTGCGAGATATGGACCAACTCTTTTTGCACCCCACACCCATCTCCTTCCCCAGCCTCAACCCATTTTAAAAAAAAGATTGTATAGAATAATACTTGAAATTAATAATTCTCAAATTATGTAAAAAAAAAGTAAAGCTTCTGAGCCCTTTAAAGGCGAAGAGTTTGCTTCTCTTTTCTCGTAAATGAGATCTGCATCACTGAAAAGATTGCTCGCCAGCTACACTTATTGAAGGGCATGCTAAAGTATTCCCTGCTGAGTTCTGCAAGATGTGAAAAAACTTTTACACTTATCACGCCATCAAACCAATGCGATGTTTATCCTATTCCAAGAGTTTTCGCTTTTGATTATATCTTCCATCAATGACAGAGTGTCCTTTGACACCTCTGAGCAAGAACCTTCATCACTGCTAGAAGCCAAAAGAATATTCATGGATTCTGCAATGGCTTTGGCTAACAGAAGTAAATGTTTGTCTGTTTCTGCAATCTTTTCCTTTTTTATTGGCGCTGGTGTGAAATTTTCTGGTTTTAGCAGGGCATTTCTTCACATAGGCATGCTAAATAAATTATAACCCTCGCAACAAGTTGTTAAAGAAACTTGGTTTTGTATCTAGATCCAGAAAAAGTTACTATTGCAGATGGCGTAATCGTTTTGCAGATTTTGAAATCTATTATCTTATCTCCAGCATAGTGTTTCTGTCACCTTGAAAAGTCCCTTACTTTTAAAGTAGCATGCTATTTAGCACAGCTTTCATCATTGCAACTAGAGGAATCTCGTCTGGCAAACAAGAATTTTATGAGATAATAGTCTTAGTTACCTCTTCAAACGGTTTAAGAAGAAGTAAATACAATTACCTAAATCGTATTATCATCACCTGTCAAGCCTTTCACCTTTGTGTTTGTTCGAAGGCTTTATGGGAGACAGCTCCATTATTTCTCCCATCTATCTAAGCATGTAACAACTACTATTCCAACGAGTATGAAACATCTTGCCGCTTACAATGAAAGTTGAGAGGAACATTAGTCTCATAATTCATAAATGAATACTATCTGCTATCCGCAAAAAAATTCATGCAAATGCAGATTCGGGTAGAGAAATATTATGCGGATGCGGATATCCACCACACCTCTAATCTTTACGGTATATTTTGTCGTATAGCATTTGGAGATAGATTCATTGGAAAAGTGGTATATTTTTTATTCTAAAAATAGGAAGTCGAAAAAAAAAAAAAATGTGGAATCAATCTTTGTTTAATTGTAACTTTGTAAGCACTAAGCTGAGTCAGAGTCGAAATTTTTTAATTTGACTGCTGGAGTCGTCCGGAGTCAAAAATTTTTGTTTAAGTGGAGTCGGAGTTGGAGTCAAAAATTTTTGTTGAAGTGGAGTCGGAGTCGAAAATCCAAATTTGAATTTAAGGAGTCGGAGTTGAAAAATTTATTTTACGACTCCGCAGCCCAGATATATATATATATATATATATATATATATATATATATATATATATATATATATATATATATATATCCACACATCCCCCCGCACATATAATATATATATATAGTATATATATATATATATATATATATATATATATATATATATATATATATATATATATATATATATATATATATATATATATATATATATATATTGGGGGTATAACATATAGCCTCCCCAACATCCCCCAGCACTTAAACTATACCCTAACTCAGTTTTGTTGTAATCATGAAATCTGAGGAGTGGAGAGGGTATAGTTAGTCTAGATGTAGTATATGATGGTTTGAAATGAAACTTGGAAACTGAGATGATATAATGCATTCACATACTACACGATCAGAAACAACTGAAAACTAATGAATGAAATTCATATATACAATCAACAAAAGGTAATGAAGAACTACTGATAGCAATTTACTGATAACTAAAATCACTGAGGATATTGTCATGCAAGGGTTTGCAACACTGTCCTCCTCGTCCAAAGCTTTTCATACAGAATTAAGGATTGAGGTCTTTTGAGAGATGTGTAAGGCTCCATAGCTGACACCTGCCAGCAGCGAATGTTACTCCGACTGCATAAGTTCGTCCTGCTGTAAGTCAGTTACACCCGATGGCTGTGGACAGAAAGGATACTGAGATGAAGCAAAACTTGGGTTAACAGATGATGAAGAATAGTCTTGCAGATGACTCTGCATGTACAATGAGTACCTCTGCAGAGGAGTCTGTTGAAAAGAAGAGGAGTAAGGTGTCTGAGGTGATGGTACAAAATTAGAAGGGAGCGAACCAGTGAAGGGAGCCTCACCCAACCATCTCTATGCTGGACAGAGTTCTGGAGGTTGACGGTTGAGGGTTTTCAATGGCAGATTGGATAATCTATCCCCTTTCTTCACTTCTAGAATGAACTGAAGGCCGGCGGCGTTCTACAGGGTGGATTGGACGAATTTAAGGCCGGGTTGCGTGGCTATGAAGAAGCTTTTATACTTTCTGAGGAACTGTTCTAAGAACAATCTGCTAGCGTGGAGCCCATCAGATAGCATTGGAGATTCAATGTACAGTTTCTTCTTTTTAATATACCTGGTGTGCGGTGTGCTTTAGTACTCCGGGCTGTGTTTAGTAGTACCATAATAATAATTAAAAACCTCACTTGCTCGAAGACAAGTTTTGTCTAGCCATTTGTAATGCGAATATACCAAGTCTTGAAACTTGATGAAGGAACGGATAGAGTGGTTTCTCATCATCTGAGGAGACATGGAGGCATAGTCCTTGAGATGGTCAGCAAAGACGGGTCCCCATGATTTGGTGATGTGTTTCTGGTTGAAGACACAAAGATCTTTAATGGGGGGGGGGGTATGAACAGATATGCTCTCACACTCAGATTTTTCTTTTTGGCATATTTCTTGATCTGTTCATAAATGTCAGGTACCCCCTCAATGGAGAATTCTGCTTCTGTCTCAAAAACAGAGGTCTGCTTATCTCCAGTGGAGACAGTCTTCATTGTGAGGCTAGGGGTGTGAGTGCCCATATCAAAAGATAGTCAACTTCTTGGGTAATAAGGATTTCGATGGGAGCAGGACATTGTGATATACATCCTGAGCTGTAATCTATCCTTACTTTGACATCATAACCTTCTCTTAAGGGCTTTTTCTCATTGCGAAGGAGTTCCACCTCACTTGCGCTGATAGCTAAGAGAGTCCTCATTGTCACAACTGGAAAGAGAAGATTAAACATGTTCAAATATCACATCCGGATCAGATGTAAGGCAACAAAAAAAAAATAACTTATTCCAAAATATTTAAAATTAAATTTTAATGTATGCAAACAAAATCATTTAATCATAATTAAATTTATAAATAAATTAATTTAATCTGAATTTTTAAATTTTCAATAAATTATTTCATTTTCAGTAATAATTTCTAAGGATGTAATTTAAGTTTCTAAATATGACTCTATTTACATTTAAACTTTCTTTAATTACATGATTAAATTGTAAAAGATGGGGTTTTTAGTTGAAAAGAATTAAATTTTAAATTTTTATTTTTATGCACCTTAATATATATAAAATATACAAAAATAATTACTAATCAACTACTTGTTAGCAATGTATTTGGATTGCAAGTTGAATTGTTAGTAAAGTGTGTGAAAAGAACATACAAGTTGTTGGCAAAATATGATGTTGAATTGCTAAAAGCAAATCTTCAACAGTTAACTGCATAATAAACAGTAATTTAAATAAATAAGGGGAATAATAAATATAATTTAATCGGAATATTTCTGAATCTGAGTTTCAGCTACTACTACTAATACTAGGAGCCTACTACTACTGCCAACAAACTCTGTTCTTATAGATATTGAGAGGCTTTGTTTTCAGAGAAGCTGAGATTGTAGATAGATTCTACTAGTGGAAGATCTTGCCTTTATTCTAATGTATCTGAAAAGCAAGGTGAATGAATCCCTACTGTACATGCACTTAAAGGAATGCCTAATGTAACATACATTTTAGGGAATTCCTATTGTACATGTGCTTGAAGCAATTCCCAACATAACATACACTTGAGGAAATCCCTATCATACATGCATTTTCCTGGAATTCCAGATAACCATGAAAAGAAGAGACTGAGAATAAGTAGACCGCAAGAATGGAGCAACAAGGGAGAACAGCGTGGTAGTATCAGGTCTGTAAGAGTTTTTCCCCAACCCTCAATGTTCATAACAAAAGAAATTCTGAAATCTACTAACATTTTATTGTACTAGGCCACTATGTCTTCTCCTCTGTAAGTATTCTAAAGGAGTTGCCATAACATTGGGTAGGTCAACAATCTGTCCCATAAGTCATTTAAATGGACGACAGGGAAATCTACCAAATCCTTATCATCTATGTGGACCATTTGCAAATTACTGCCATCCAGTCGAACATTGGCAAGATCACCCAAGACCTCACCAACTATGGTGTTCGTAGGAGCTGGCATTTGTGACAGTGAACATGTCTGAGGATTAAATCCAAGTAATGCTAAAGATAGTGGAGATGGAGATGGTGGAAATCTAGGATAGAAACCCGAAAACTGTCAGATCAGTACTTGGAGCAGTACTGCTGAAACTAAAATGTGGAGAACTAATTTGTTGACTGGTGGCAGGAGAACTGCTCCTAACTGCTGAAGGATCAAGGAGATTCGGGCCTGGTCTCTCCTTGAAGAACGAATTTAAGAAAAATGGTCCTTCTAAATCGATTGTGTGAAATGCCACTGCATTTGGGTTTACTATAGACGGTGACTGCGAAGCAGAAACTGATGGAACAATAGTATGACTATGGGGAGTAAGAACTGAAGAGACTTGGAATTGTGGAGGATATGCATGAGTATATAAATCATGGCAGTCCATCGACGGAGATTCAGTAAAAGAAATAGTCTCACTAGTGGGAGTACTAGGACTACAAGTTGGAACCTGGGAAGTATCGGGGGAAATACTGTTCCAGGGATAAAGGCGGAAGATCAGGGGTTCGAGAGGAATCTTCTATTCCAACTGGTGGTGGTGCAAACGTGACTTTGGGTGGAGAACGAAGAGGTTGTACCATTACTGAGGAAATAACCAGAGTTCTCACAGAAGGTATTGGTGAGCCTAAAATATAGGTATTCAGTTTTTCCATCTGCTCCCACAGATCAGGAAGTTTGGAAAATAGCTCCATAGAAATGGGGTTTATAGGAAGAAATCCCTAGAAAACATTATCCTCTTCCTCAGTAGGTTTGAACAAATCAGTATCATTTGATACTGAAGCACTAGCAGCGGCTAAAATGACACCATAGTCATCTATATCTTTATCCATTTCTTCTTCCTCATCATCTTCGTCCATAAAGAACTCGCGAACCTCAGGGTTGCGAGACATATTTGCGAAGGTATGTTGGTACATCAATCCACGCTCTCAGATGAGAGAAGTGGACTTTTTGTAGTTTATTAGCGGAGTTAGCGCGTCTGACAAGGTAAGTGACCCTGTTTTCGTTCACCTCTTCTACTATATATGGACCTTCCTATCGACTCTTGAATTTCTGGAGAGTGCTATGACCTGTGCAGATCACTTTTTTGGCAACCTTTTGCCCAACTTTGAAAGGTAAAAAATTCGCGCTGCCTTCTTTCCAATATTGTGGATTGCTGTGAGTTGGAGAATGTGACTTCTGTAAGATAAAGTCAGATGGAGACATATTGAGAGCACTGTGGGAAGTATTATTATAAATGAGGATGAAGGAAGAAAGTTCCTCATCCCAAGAACCATCCCATATCATTTTCAAGAATCAAGCACTTGATAATCTGTATTAAACTACAGTTGAATTGCTCACACACTCCATTACTAGCTGGATAGGGAGGAGAGGTTTGTATATGCATGATGTGTTATTGAAGGACATTTTGGAAAGTCTTAAGAAGTGAACTCAGTGCCATTATCTGTGAGAATTCGATTTGGAACTTTAGGGAGAAATGGAAGAATCTGATGTTTAAATTTGTTAAAAACTGAAAAGCTAGACTTACCTGATAAAGGAACAACGGAAACCCACTTGGAAAAGTGGTCAATAATAACCATGCAGTACTTGTTGTCGGAATTTGTCTTTGAAAATTGCAACAAGTCCATTGTGCAAAGGTCAAATGGGTAATCAGCTAATATCTTTAACATAGGAGGGGTCATTATGGAAGAAAATGCTTTCTGCTTTTGGCAAATCAGACAACATCACATGTCTGAAACCACCCAATTTACTAGCGAATGCCAGAAGTACTTATAGATTAGCTGCAGGAGTTTATTACACCTGATATGGAAATAGGAAAAATGAAATCTTAAAACTAAATGCACAAGGAAAGCAGGAGAGTTGACATACAGCATTTCTCCAGACTTCAGCTTGTGGTATAGTTTCCCATTTTCAAATGTAAATTGCGAACGATACAATTTATAAACTTTGTTAACT
The DNA here is from genome assembly GCA_015478945.1 of Trachelipus rathkii. Classification (NCBI taxonomy): domain Eukaryota; kingdom Metazoa; phylum Arthropoda; class Malacostraca; order Isopoda; family Trachelipodidae; genus Trachelipus; species Trachelipus rathkii. The sequence continues at coordinate 22,076 of JABUQX010041792.1, forward strand.
CTGAACCAACCTTTCCATTATATGTTTTATTCTGTATCCTCTTATTATTAACTTCAAATCCCAATCATTAGCTTGATCATTCATAATATCAAGATCATTGATATTTGAATCGGCTAATTTACTGGCATCTACTACTGTAACAGTACACACTTTCAGGCGTGACTGAAAACTTCTGCAGCTGATTCCAGTGGCTACAACTTTTAACTTATTATCCTTTTTGGGCTAAGTCAGGAAGGAGTTCATTATCTCTCAGTGAGCAGGTACCTAGGATTAAAGCATATTCCATATATTCGGAGGGAACTATAAAAAAAATTCTGTTTGATATCTTGTATGACCCCCTTGAAATCTTAACTTTTAAGTTTACATAATTTTCAATTGGGATCTTATCACTCCTACCAAGCCCACTGATAGCCTTAAATCCTATTTTTGCTGAAGGCAAAAGTTCTACTGGTTCATTCAAACTTGAACTATCGACTAAACATTCATAAGTGTTGGTACTGTTATTTTCTAAAGCCACACAAACAATCAGTGGGTCTACGTTAACTTCACAAAATTTTTTAGCCATGACCATATCATCTGCACAGTCTGCCGTGTTTGTAGTATCTGTATTTTGATTACTATCACTATAAATAATTATTAACATTTCCACATTATCAGCAAAAGGAGCCAGTGTGGTATCTGGTTCTGGTTGAGAACTCCTCTCCACAGAATGGCTCACTTCTAAGGGTGGTTGGAGTTTAAAGCACCAGTTTTTATGGTTTCCGGAGGACGCATACAATGGCCCTCGTAATGCGAAGCATTACACCAATCAGATGGATCAAGATACTTTTGCGGCGGATGTGGAATATCACATGTATTAGTCAGTGTGTGGTGTGTATTGTCTGTGCTTGGGAAATAGGTCTGCTTGTGTTTCCTATCATGCCTAGAGACCAGAGGATATCTGTTCTGTGTAAAGGACCTCTTGAGTCTGAATTCTTCTTACATTGCACAGTGGAGTTCTGTGCGTGCAATGTATTCCAGCATGAGGGCCTTACAGTATGGACACACTCTGCCGGTTGTTGTCTGTGTTGTTCATGGGGGAGATCTTAAGGATCTACATTCAGCCCTTACATGCTCCCTTTTGCGACAGTAACTGCATACCCCTAAATACTTATAGCATTCATCCAATGTGTGGCCAACATTCTCAGTAATCGCAATAGAGGGTGTTTCTGTTATTGTTCTCGTTGCAATTTGTATGTGTCTGAGTGCTGTTGTGACTACATCAGTTTGTGTTCTGTATATGTCTGCAATACCAACTTGAGCTATTACTGGATGAGGGGTTTGCTTGTGTGTACTGGGAAGTAAGTCTCCTAATGTGATTATTATTATTTCTAGAATGTGAATTCTGAACACTTTGATGAGTGTTTTGAAGAACTTCAGACCATTTCGGATTCACTACATCTATCCTAATGGTTTAGTCTAGGTCAACTTTGTGTTGATCTGATTTACTGTAATATGAGGCATTATTAGTTCCCAAAACTAAGGAGGAGAAGAAGTTAAGGCTTTAATGAGTGTTGAGAAAGACTCAGTGTTATATGGAACTTTAAACGCTAAATCTTAAGCTTTACTTTGTGAATGTGACAAACATTGTTCTTTAATGCGAACTGGAGGAAAATAAAGAGCATGCATAAGGGTAGAAAGAGTTTGTCCTTTATCAATGGGCCGAGGTAAGAAAAATTTAATCTCTGGAGAACTACTAAAAGGTGAGGAAGTGTTATGAGGAAGGCTATTATCCCAACCAAAAGCATTTGTGCTACTATCTATCGTATTTGGGAATAGAGCTTTGCCACTTTTATGTTTTACAAAATCAACACTACCTAAATTTAAGTTCCCGCTATGGGCATTCGCGTTGCCAATATCTAAAATCTCTATATCAATGCAAGCCTCAGTGTTGCCTACAGTGTGAGAAGATGATTCCCCTAAGATATTCCCTTTTAATAAATATTCCTGAGAATACATGCTACTTTTAGGACAATCTTTAATTACTTTCCTATTTGTATTTGCGATACCATTTACAGTCTCAGTCATGCTAACCATTTTGTTAGGTATAAGAGAATTTTCTACCCCTTGAAAATCATGCTTGAAATTAGTGTTAAAATCCCTATCGAAGCGTACATTATGAGCTAAACTATTAGAAAAATTTTGAGAGTGATTTGGAGTATTAACATTATATTTGTCATGCAAAAAGCTTTTAACCCCATTTGAATTTATATTATTAAGATAAATAGGTTTAGCTCATGCATTAGAGCTATCTTTGACAAGTGTGACAGCTGTCGAGCTGCGAACATTGTGAGTCCCACTGTGGGGATGCGCGTAAGGTGTGGGGGCGTCCCTGGATTTCTTGAGTAAAGGAGAGGGTCTTCGCCAGTTACTGACAAGATCTCTATTAGGGAAGTAAATGAAAGAATTGTGGGCCCCCTGTGTCTGTTTTTCCTTAGAAGGAATTTTACCACTGCGGAAGCGAGATTTTTGTTGAGGATGTCCATAAGGAGAAAAACATTGAAAATGCCCATCTTGGTTCAAATGTTTCGGTGTCTTCCGGTGATAACAGGAGTGTGTAGTATCAAATGGTTTGCGAGCAAAGGATGAGGGAGTGTGATATCCCATATGTGTAGGGTTTCGAAACCGATCGGTCCTGAGCTCCTCAAAAAATCGTTGTCGCAAAGTTGATTGTGCTTTAACATTTGAGTGTTTCTTTTGTTCATTTGTGTTGACCGGAGAAAGCGCATTACCAGGTAAATGTTGAGAAGTAGGTAAGATTGCTTCATTAAAAGTGATAAAAGATTCAGAAAAATTATCGATAAAATTAGGGGGAGTGCCCTGCGATACATTTTGATCACTGAGATTGGAGGCTTTTAAAGATTGTAAATCATATTGAGTGAAAGGAGTTAATTTGGGAGACAGATTTAAAGTACCAATTAAATATTCAAAAGAAGGAGAGTTATTAAAACAAGAGGTAGAAACAAGTAAATCATGCGAAGAGTTAGAAGAAATATTCCCTAATAAATTATTCCTATATAAATTATTATTAATAGTTTCTTCATACAATTTATTATTATTTTTAGAGTATAATATATTATTGTTTCTAGTGTATGCGTAAGCGTTCCTTCTACTTATTCCGTCAAATCTCTTAACTATTTCTTTCCGTCTGTAAATATTGAAAGTGTGTCTTACACCTTCATTTCTATGCTTTATATCTACAAGCACCTCAATATTAACCATACAATGTCCGTCTGGAACATCCGACCTACTCAATCTTATCTCCTTGCTGCTTTTCACCTCGGTGTCTGCTCTCACCTGTTTATCAAATGCTAAGCTCACTCTATTACTGGGCAAGTGCTCTATAGCCGCGAGAGCCATCTGCCTTCCAAAAGCGTTTGCAGAACTGCCACTACTACTATCTGCGCTATCAAATAACAGACCTGTCTCAATATGCACTGTATCTCCTAATACTGCTACATCACGTGGCATATTATGATAAAAATAAAGAGAACTGATACTCCTACCTTCCAATTGAAAATCATCTGCAAACTCCATCTCTATAGTTACGAGTGATTTATCCTCGACACCAATTTCACCATTGATACTTTTTCCAATTTCGTCTACGCTTGAGCTCTCAATGCCAAATTGGAACTGCTGCATATTCACCTCGCTCTTGGAGTTGACATTTGCCACACCGCTGTCTACCTCGGCAATTGCTGTGCCTCACGAATCTGGTTCATAATCATCATTAATCTGCAAATTTTTAATAAAATTTTGGGAAGATAAAGGAGTTTTGGTAAGAGAAGAATCCATATTACACTTTTCCAATTGAAAATGTGCAATATGGTTCTGCATTTGATTAATACCCTGCGACATGACTACTGCTTTTACATTTTCGTGCTTAAATTGTGCCTTCTCTGGAAATTGTGAATGCTCTATAGGAGTGGACTTTTGGTTTTCCAGAGGAATATTGAAACTCTGTGTCATATCTACTTTTCCATTGACAGGCCTAAAAAGTGCCTCATCAATACCTGACTCAGTGGAGTCATTAAAACCTAACTCTGAAACATTTAAATTTGCGCTATAAATGTTATCTTTAACGGCGTCCGCTGCACTCTGAAAACAATATTGCGTATTAAAATTACTCTGAAAATTTGTCATGTAGACTACGAAGGCATGCATGAGAGTTAGTATTAAATTCAAAATTATCATTAATATTAATTAAGGACTTATTCCTGGACCTATCCAAATTAATAGTAGAAAAAATAACCTTGCTGTTGGAATTTAAATGTGTAGAAAGTGGATTTACATTTGTGACAAGTTCAATATCATTTTGAAAAATAACATTACAAAAATTATTTGTTTGCGTGGAGGTGCTTTTATCATTAATAGTTGTGAGACATTGTGGATTAATATTATTTTTACATAAAGAAATATTAAAATTAGTGCACCCTGATGGAAACATATCATCATCAGTATCTTTTCTAAACATGCAAGAGATCTGGTTAGCGGCGTGAGAGACATTCATAGCTGCCGCTAACGAACCATGAGAGACGGTTGCAGAGTCGATTTCATTCATAGCTGTTTGAGAAGTCCCTTGAGAGGTGGCTTCAGAAAGAACATTAAAATAATTTCCATCAAAAACTGTATGGGAAATATTGTCTAAAACCTTATTATTGTATGAGTTAACATAAGCAAAAGTTTCCATATCATTTTTAGGTACAAACTTTTCCTCAACCCAATTATGCGAAGCTTTATTTAAAACATCAATTTGAGCGGTGGGGCTCGTGCTAGCATGTTGATATTGGCTATCAATTTCTGTAATGGAAGCATTTAAATAATGAGGAGCCTGGAGGTGAGTCGATTGAGAATTTTGCTTCCTGTCGTGGATTACATTCATAGCATTGCTCAAAATGCCATGAGAGTTTGGACATGAGTTAGTGGAAACATAAGAACATATATCAGGCTCCACTGAAATAGAATTGGGCGGAAAACTCCTCTTTGCCCGTGTACATAAATTACCCTTTTTGCTGAAAACAACATGAAATCTATTTTTAGGAGGAACATTTAAATCAATTTTATATTGGTTAATAGATTTCGTGTCAGAAAGAACATTTAAATAAGCTGTGTTAAACAAATTTTGAGACTCTACCTTTTTATTTCCATTGAACAATCCCCTGTGAGTGATGGCGGGTCTGTTTACCATAACATTCGTCTTTGGCCCGATGCTACCGTAAGAGGTCGAGCTGCCATTACCATGATGAGAATATTTTCCAAATTTATGAATCTGGAGAGGTGGTGGTGTACCATTGAGATAGTTTATTTCCAATGTGACGTTCGCTGGAGTACTTTCATTACAGGACGAGGAGAGATTGTGCTGGAGAGAGACAGTTTTGGACTGTTCCTGCCCTCTCGAAACTGAAAATTTTCTGACTTCCCAGTGTGATTTATATTTTGAAAATGTTCCCGTGATGTAGAACTGACTTCTTGTGGCGCTCTCCAATTATCCTGTGGATGACTTTTAAGAGAGAAATGAGAAAAGGAGAGTCCGGCTTTCCGGTAATGTCTCCAATTAGGTACATTATTGACTCTTGCGCGGTCAAAGAAATTAATTTTGTAAATATTTTCTCTCATCATTTAAATTTTAATATATTCTATAGAAACATTAGTTTGCGGAGCATTTGTTTTTCAAAATAGTGACTCGTGAATTATATCATTAAGAAAAGAAAAACATTAAATATTATATAACCCCTTCAAAATGAAAGTGACTTCAAAATTTCATATAAAATGGAGAGAGTGGGGTAAAACAATATTTCAAATTCTGACTCTATCAAAAAAAATTAAAACAGTGATAAAAATAATGTGGTACTGTAAGTTAATAAGTCCTCAAAGCGAGGAGTGAAAACGATGCAGTTTGCTTGTTCCACCAAGTAGCTACACCTTCACACAGTGATACACTCAATGTTATACTCTTCTGCTGCAACGAAATCGCCACTTTCGCCCAAAACTTCTTGTGGGCGATTTTAAAGGTTTAGGCCTTAAAGGTAGTAAGGGATGACGTCCGATTGCTATCAATCTTTATTTACAAAAAAAATTCAGCGAAGCGGTTAGGTCCGGTAATAGATCCGGTACTAGGTGCCTAAAAACAAGAATAAAAAAATAATAAAATAAAAGGATTCCAAAGTGGGCAGACATATTAAAAAAAATAACTTAAAGCAATTGTACAAAATTATTTACAGTAAAAATATTTTTTCGAATGTTCTCAAAATAAATGAAAAAAGTTGACGGGATAAATATAACAATTTCTCTTTTTTTTTATTTACGACAAAATTTTAAAAAAATTAAATGTGAAAATAAAGTATCTTTCTTGGATCAAAATACATTTAAAGGACATGAATTTCAAATAAAAAATTAAATGAAATTTCTTCAAAGTAAAAAAAAATAGTTGGTATTAGGACATCATGAGTGATAATGAAATAAAAGAACTAGTGGCCATCTAAGCAGCTTCTATACTAAGAGTTTGATGAAAACAAAAAAAATGGAGCCAAGATAATAAAATTAAATTATTTCACAGCTAAAATTAATTGTAAGTTGAGGCGATACTGGTGGGGTAAAAGTGTTAGATGTAGTGGAAGTGTTAAGATTATAGTCAAAAGTTTAAAATAGATTTGCAATAGCAAGTGGTATGTTCTAAAAACCGAGGGGGGGAGAGCTTAAATTAGAAAAAATGACAAAAAAGGAAAAAAAAATGGGAAGTAATTAGCGTAATATTCTTTAGGGCACAAAGGATGTTTAAAAGGGGTGCAAAAATTATATAAAATATGATACTATAAAAATCTAAATAAAATATTCAAACAAAGTCCAGGAGCTAGTGGAGTGATTCATTGTCCATCGTTATTCTTAATTTATTATTTTATCATTTTTGTCATTGATTATTATTATTATTATATTATAATATTAAATACCAGTATTATTATTATTATTATTATTATTATTATTATTATTATTATTATTATTATTCGTGGGAAGAAGGTAGTTATCAATATTGTGGTTCTTATGGCCATTATAAATAAGGGCCTCACTCTTAAGACTATAAGGGAAATATCGCGTACAAAAGCTTAAAAAAAAAAAGCCAGGAAATATTCACCAAATAACTTTACATTAAAAGTTTAGATAAGAATTGAAAGGATGGAGCTTGGTAAGACGATAACAAGGGGAAGAAAATACATATAAATTAACATAAGAGCAGAGGGGAAATTTGTAGGCAACTAATAAAGGGAGTCAGGTGCAAAATAAATGTAATTAAGTGGTTAAAAAAAAAATTCGGGCTTGAATTGGAGGCGACACAATTTATATTCACTTTGGAAATAAAGCTCGTGAGAGAGTTTATTTAAAATGCTGGGGATAACACAATGAAGAAAAGTATCAAAAAAATTTGGTTAAATTAAAACCAAATCCCACTGTTTTATAAAAATTTAAATAAAGGAAATAAATCTTTAAAATTCTAAAAAAAATGAAAAAGGAAAATTGAGAAAAAAATCAAATATTCCAACGAGATAATTTGGTAGACGAATTTTCTAAAATACCGAAAAACTATTAAACTATAATATTTACGACTGAATGTAAAAGTTTTTATTGTGTGGAAGAATAAATGTATAAAATCCAAACAAATATAGGCTTACAAGAAATTACTAAGAGGACACGTATTTAAAATTGAACTTGTCGGAACCATTTAAAGAGTCAGAATGATTTTGGGAAATTGTTAAGGAATTACTTTTGGGGTTGAGAAGGGCGAAAAAGAGGGGGAGTGATTTGGGACTTGAGTTTCTTTGATAGGAGTGTTTATAAATAAATATGATGGTCAGAAGCAAACAATAAATTTGGTACAAGCGGACTTTGAATTTGTGATAATCAATTTTGCGCCTACGTGAGAGAAAAAAATAAAAGAAAGAAAATAAAGTGATACAAAATTTATCTGAAAGTTTTGAATTGAAGATAAAACTGATAAGGAGAGGAAAAATAAATGTCTCTATTTTTCCTTTTCTTAAATTTCTTTAACAGAAAAATCCTGTATATATATATATATATATATATATATTATATATATAGTTATATATATATATATAGGGTATATATATAATATATATATATATATATTATATATATATATAATATCTATATATATATATAATATTTATATATAATATATATATATATATATATATATATATATATATATATATATATATATATATATATATATATATATATATATATATATATATAATAGGTATTTAGTAATATTTCTTATATATATATAGATATTATATATATATATATTATATATATATATATAATAGGGTTATCAAAACTTGTGCTTTGAAGTTGCGCTTCCTTGGTAAATTATTTCATCTCAGCCTTTCTATTTCAACCTTCCCTTCCTGCTGGAAATGTGTGCTTATTCAACCTGTGCAGAATAAAAAGGAACCTCTCTCAGCACCCAAACTCTCTTCCTATCGCTTTAACAATAAGATTTGGAAACATCTCAGTTCTTCTAATCGTACATCTGATCCTTAGTATGTCATTTGTAAGAAGCACTTCCTGGTGATCTCTCTCTGAATTTTGGTTCTCTGCCCTTTAGCTTTTGGTGAAGCTTTTGCTGTGGCACTCTACATATTGGAAGCCTACAATATAGAGTATGGCACATAGCTTTAATTTATGAACTTCCTCTTTTGGTATCTATCCTTCTTGTGACCTCTCAGATTTCCTTTCCGGCCAGTCTATAACAGCCGTTCTAGATGACCACTGCTTATCCTTTGAACTTATAAACAATGGTGTTCCTCAGGGTTCTGCTGAATCTTCGATTCTCCTTTTACTTTTCAATAATGACCTATTCTCTTTTTACTGCATGACCTATCCACTCCTTTGCTGACGGCTTCACCCTTCATTACTCCTTTGATTGTGAAAGACCTTACTGCCATTAGCAATTATATCACGCTAGAATGGCAACCTTGAAGCAACTAGACTCATGATTTTTCTTGAATTTCTAATTGGGGCTTTGAGAACAAGGTTGTTTTCAATGCTTCAAAAATTCTGGTTCTCCATCTCTCAACTTGACCTAACCACTCACTGTTGACATCTTACTTCCTACTTTTTAGCACAACCACATACTTCTCTCTTGCACTACTAACAAAGGCTTCCTTCATTTGTATCCAAATTTGTTCAGTTTCACCTTGTTCACATTCAACTAATTTATTTGCAAGAGCTCTTACATACTTTTCCTTATTATCTTGTTCACTTAACTTCTCATTCTCAATTCTTCCCACTTCCTTTCTTATCTCTTCCTTTCTATCCAAGCTCCCACAAACTTAATCCTAAGTAAAACATTCTAAATACTTGGTTTTATGGCTGTAGTGCCAGAGTTGAATAGATCTCCATTTAAAGCAGTGTTAACTAAAATGCTGGGTCTCTGCTACAGCTGGAGTTGAAGCTAGAGCCTGAGATCTAGTGTTGTTGTTTAATGTATATTACTTACTTACTATTCAAACATAAAATAAATATTAGGAAGAATCATTCTTATTTGTTTATTAATGTAAAAGATTTTTTTTCAGACTGACATCACTCCAATTTCAGGAGTTCCTGAGGAACACATTAAAACTAGAAAGGTTCTTATTAAAGTTCCAACAAAAAACTCCATGCAATCAGGGACAAATAATCTTCATAGGTAAGATTTCATTTTGCTTCATATTTAATTTATATATGAAGGAATTTTAAGGTCTGTATATATTATTCTAGTTGTAATGTGTCAGTTTTTATTCTGTTGGAGAGTTTGCCTAAGAATTTGAAATTGCTATGTTTGAGAATGTTGTCAAAGGAAATATTGAAGTACTGGGAGTAAGGTCTGAACAGTTTATGATTTATTAAGGTGTGAGTGGGTGTGTTTAGTGTGGTAGTTTTTGTACTGGTTGAAGTTAGTGAAGAGTAACATTTTAAAATTTTTAAGTAATTTTATGTTTTATGGTATGTTTTGTATCATTTCATGCTTTGAGTTTGAGAACATTACTATAATAATATTTGTACCATAAGATGCATTTGAAACAATTAGGAATGTAATTCATACATATGTTTAAAGATTTAGGAAGCAAACATATTGCATAGCATAGATTTATTACTTAAGGTCTGTTTACTTTATGTAAGTCTAAATGTCGGTACATTTACATTAATTATTATTATTATTATTATTATTATTATTATTATTATTATTATTATTGTGAAACTTTTTGTACTTTTTGTAAACATGTACCCATTTTAAATGAATATAAAGGAATGTTTTAGGACATTCTATATTTAGTTTTAAAGAAATAAGAATATTTTCTACAATTTTCATATATATATGATATATATATATATATATATATATATATATATATATATAGCTATATATATATATATATATATATATATATATAATATATATATATATATATATATATATATATATATATCCCACCTTCTTTCACGATTGACTGGGTATAAGGTGAGCCACATGCACTGGAAACAAAAAGGTAGTAGAAGAATATGACGCAAGTCGAAAAGAAAGCCCAGTCTTAACGCCCCCTTTATACCCTTCAGTGAGAACTCATCGCAGTCAGCAAAATCCACCCTAGAGGTTCATGGAACCGCGACGCACCCTCACTATGGTATCTCGTCAATATTTGGTTCATCTCTTGGCCCAGGTGGGCCACAACCATACCTGTCATAATTTATTTTATAATTACTCCATCTGTCACTATTGTGACCAGTATTTCCTAATGGGTGCAGATGACTGTATTCGCGAGTGTTTAGCCTGAAGTTGTGTTTGGAGAAATCATGAGTGCATTGGTCATCATTTTCCTTTTATATTTTCTGTAAATAATAAACTAAAAAACAAAGTTGTATATAAAAATAGGTTTAATTGTTGTAAAATTAAGTATTTGTCGTAATATTCAACATATATTTCCATTTACTATATCAGAATGCAAATGATATGGTCCTGTACTCAATCGTCCACACCAGCCAATCAGCGGCTTCTAATTTGGAGGTGTGTGATGATGTCATTCTTGACATTATAGAAAATTCCTTTTGCACTCATTGCATATATATTTGTAAAGGAAAATATAATAATGTTTAAACCCTTATAACTAACTTAATAAACATCCTTTCGATTTGGTGCTGGCTTCAGAGCTGGAAATGGTGCTTACCAATATACCATTAAAAGGATTTTCCTCCAAGGTTCTTATTTTTGGAGTTATTCAAAAATAATTGTTGTTTCATACTTTATTCAAAAATTTGAATTCATTTTTTTGTAGGGTACAGCGAGTTGTACCACTACATCAAATTTTGTTAAAAATTATTAATTATTAACGAAAATATTCAACTTGGAAAAAGGCAATTGATTCTGATTCGATATATGAAACCTTCTACCACTTAACTCGTAAGAGTAAACTACCATTTTTAATTGGGTTACACCTTTGGTATTCACATTATTTGTTCCTTTGCTTGTAAATAATTAAAGTTTCAGCTTTGAAATCTCTATGTTAACTACAACTAATATAAAACTTTGGCGTGAAGTGATTGAAATAAATTTGAGTAATGGTGATCAACAAATTACTAAAGTAACATTTTTGCTATTAATTAACATTTACTAATTTATGTCAATATACTTTCATATGTAACATACATACTTAGAATCAAGATTAAACAAATTTTAAATTACCAGGTTCACCAGTGATATACAAATTTTAAATTACCAGGTTCACCAGTGATATACAAATTTTAAATTAACAGGTTCACCAGTGATAATGTAATGTTCTTCCAGTATTGTAGATGTGTAATATTTTCCATTAATTTCAATATTTTGAAGAGTTGCATATTTTCTGCTATCAAAACCTATTCCAGTTACTTTTTCGAACATGATTTCTTCTTCTCTCTGATCTCAATTTATTTATTTCTGCAAAGTTAAAATAATTCGTATATAAATTAGAGCACTCGAAAACTAATTTAATCAATTGAAATTGATATTTAAATACTAATTTATAAAACATTTATGTGAAAAGCTTAGTACTTATTAATAACATTTTGCATTTTATCACTGGTTATGATTCCAAAATCTACCAATGCAGCAGAAGCAACAGCTGCTCCAACTCTTTCACTTATTTGGTACCTGAAAAATATTTATTTTATATTATACACTTTAATTTAATAGTTGTAATAGTGCAAGTTACAAAAAGTAATTAACGAGTGAATATTTTTTTCAAAATACTTTATACATACAAACTACACTTTTAAACTCTTCAATTTACCTGTCGCAAACTTCAGCTAATGTTTGTAGTTTTGTTCTATTTTCTTCACTTGTATCATCTCCAATGTAATCAGGATCTGAATCATTTTTACTTGATAATGTTTCACTCATTCCAGCATCAGATTGCTGTGTTTCTTCTTCGGGAGAGAGTGGATGGAACGCTTTGAATTTCTGCTTAACATTGGCAGTAATGAAGAGGTGATAATAAATATGTGTGGGTTTGATGTTGCAGGAAGAAATTATGGTATTTTTGGTATGTGTTTTTTCTGGGGAAATTGTCTGGCTAAGATAATTAATAAGGAGGAGGTAATGGGTAGATTAAGAAAGTTGAAGAATGGTAAATCTGTAGGTATAGATCTAATTACTGGTGAAATGATCAAGAATGGAGGCGTGATGGTGATTGAATGGATTTGGAAGTTGTTTAACAAAGCGTTTATGGATGGTTTAGTTCAGAGTGATTAAAGAAAAGCAGTAATAGTACCCTTATGTTAGTGTTATTTGGATAAGTGGAACTGTAGGAATTATAGAGGAATTAGTTTACTGATTGTTGTAAGGAAGATATATGCTGGTATTTTAGGTGAAAGAGTACAGCGAGTGACTGATTGGCGAAGAATGATGTGCATTTAGAAGTGGTAGAGGATGTGTAAGATCAAATTTTTTCAATGAATCAAATAATTTAGAAAATGAGAATGAAGAAGAATAAATTGTATTTTGGTTTTATGAACTTGCAACAGGCGTACGACAAGATTAACAGGGAATCTTTATGGCAGGTGTTAGTGATATTCTGAATGGAATCAAAAGTATGTATGACAATAATGAAGCATGTGTAAGAATAAATGGATTTGAAAGTAATTGATTTAATATTAATAACGGTTTGAGGCAGGGATGTGTTATATCTTCATGGTTATTTAATTTGTATATGGATGGGGTTATGAAAGAATTAGAGGCAGGTGTGGCAGGGAAAGGTGTTAGATTGATTGGGAATGGAAGAGAGTGGAGGGTGCAGTGCTAATTGTGTGCGGACGATTTTGTTTTGTGTGGCGAATCTGAAGAGAGTTTGAGAAGATTGGTAAAGGGATTTGACAGGATGTGTAAAAAATATTTGAAAGTAAATGTAGATTGTAGAGGGTAGTAAGGTTATGGTAGTGAGTGAGGAGAGTCAGGTTAGATTTTGAGGAATTGGAACAAATATCTATTTTAAATATTTAGGATATACATTGAATAAAGGGAATGGATGATGCAGAGTGTAGACATAGTAGAAATTGTGAATTAAATCCTTTGTGGATGTAAAGGGACTAAGCCTTGAGTGCAATATTGTTATGCATGAGGGTGTGTTACCTGTGTTAATGTATAGTATTGAAACTATCGTATTAATTAAGAGGTGTAAATCTAAGTTACAATGTGTTCAGATGGATAATCTTAGTGGTGTGTTATGTGTGAGAAGAATTGATAAAATGAGGAATGAATACATTAGGGAGTTGTGTGGTGTGAAGAATGGCGTAAATGAGATAATAAACGAGAGTACATTGAGATTGTTTGGTCGTATGGAAATGATGGATGATAGTGGTAAGTGTGCTGGGATTCGACCAGCTTGCAGATTGAAGGAAAAGTGGATTTAGCTAATAAAGGAAATTCCTGAAGAAGTGGAATGTGAGTTTGGCAGAGGTGAGAAGAAAGGTGCATATGAAGAATGAATGACAGTGTTTTGTGAGGGGGTATGGTTGTGGCAGGAGATAAACCCCACATTAATGAGATACTACAATGAGGGTCTGTTGGAGTCTTGTGAAGCCCTATAGGGGATTTTTCTGACTGCGACGAGTTCTCACTTAGTGTATGGAAGGGACAGCAAAGGGGGCTTTCATTTTGACTTGCATCAAGTTCTACTATTTTTCTGTTTCTGGTGTATGCTGCGCATCTCACCCCAATCTGGGGAAAGGAGGTAGATGATAATAATAATTATATATATATATATATATATTATATATATATTATATATATATATTATATATAGTGATATATATATATATATATATATACTATGAATATATAATATAAATATATATACCAGTATATAATATTATATAGTAGTATGTGTATATATATTAAGTATATATACTTAATATATATATTATATATATATATTAATATATATATATGGGTTATATAGCTATATATATAATTCTTAATGAGCATCAAGGGACCGCGACGGACCTCACTATGGTAAATCTCAATGTAAGGGTTTCATCCCCTGGCCCAGTTGGCACACAACCATGCCCCCATACAAAACCCCGCCATTCTCTCCTATCATGCACCTTTATTTCGCCTCTGCCACAACTCACATTTCTCTGCCTTCAGACATTCGATTCACCGACTTCAATCCACTTTCCTTTCGGTCTCCCAGCCGGTGTTTCGAACCACACTCACCACTATACATCCGCTTAACCCAACCGACTTTCATTCATCCTGTCCCACATGACAAACCATCTCAACATACTTCATTTATTCTCTCATTTTACCCCTTTCTTCACACCCTCAACCACTCTCTAATACGTTCATTCCTCACTTTATTAATTCTTTTCACACCTAGCAGGCCCCTAAGGATTGTCCATTCTGAACACATTGAACTTTGATCTATTAACTTCTTATTCCAGACCATAGTCCTCACTACCATCAATAACACAGGTAACAAATAGGCGCTCATGTAAGGACTCTAGGACTCAAGCACTTAGTACCCTTTACATTCACCAACGATTTTAATTGCACCAGCCAGCTGTCTTCTGTCTGTGACGAGCTCTCACTAATTAATGGTACAGGAGGGGCGTAAGGCTGGTCTTTCTTTTTCGACGTTTGTCATTGTTCTCCTACTGCTTTTCTTTTCCAGGTGGCTTGTACAAGCACCTACCCAATCTTGGGGCAACAGAGGAGAGGTAAGAAAGAAAAAAAAAATGAGGAATATATATATATATATTATATATTATAGTGTATATATAACAGTATATATATATATATTATATATATATATATATATATATATATAATATAATATATATATATATATATAAGTAATATATGATATATATATATATATTATATATATATATAAATATATATATATACCGATATATATATACTAGTATATATATATATATAGGTATAGTAAATATATATATTATAGTATATATATTATAGTATATATATATAATATATATATGATTATAGTTATATATATATATATATATTATCTTTATCTTTCTTCCTCATCTTCCTGTTTTATTTCCCAAGATTGGGGGAGTAAGGTGCGCGTAGCATGCATCGGAAAGGAAAGGAAAAAGTAGAAGAAAAAAGTCGGAAAGAAAGCCCAGCCCTTCCCGCCCCCCTCTGTACCATTAATTAGTGAGAACTCGCCGCAATCAGAAAAATCCACCCCTAGAGCTTCTTGGGACCACGACGGACCCTCACTATGTAGATCGTCAATGTAAGTTCATCCCTTGGCCCAGGATGGCCACAAACCATACCCCCTCACCAAACCCCCGCATTCATTCCTGTTATAACCCTTCCTTCTCGCCTCGTACCAAACTCAACATTTCTCTACTTTCAACAGGTTCGTTTACTGATCTCAATCCACTTTTCTTCAGTCTCCCAGGCCGGGACGGTTCCCAACACACTCCCCACATACATCCGCTTAACAACCGGACTATCATTCATCCTTTCACATTGACCAACCATCTCACCATTACTGTAATATTATTCTCTCATATTACCCCTTTCTTCACACACACAACTCTCTGATACGGTCATTCCTCATTTTATTCAATTCTTCTCACACATAGCACACCTCCCTAAGATTGTCCATCTGAAACACATTGTGAACTTTAATCTATACTTCTTATTCCAGACCCTTTGCATTCACTCACTACTATACAAGTAACACAGGTAACAACATATCCTCATGTAAGACACCTGCACACTCAAGACTTATTCCCTTAACATAACGATTTAATTGCACCCAGCCACTTCCTGACCATTCACAAATTTCCTACTACACTCTGCATCATCCGTTCCCTTCTCATCCAACATTATACCCTAAATATTTAAAACTCAGAAACATTGTTCCAGCTGCTCACCATTCTACATGATTTCACACCGAATGCTGTCCTCACTCACAACCTAAACTTACCTTTTATCCACGTTTACTTTCAAGCCCCTCCTTTTACACACCCTGCCAAATCTCTCTACCAATCCTCTCAAACTCTCTTCAGATTCGCCACACAAAACCAAATCATCCGCATATAATAGGTAGGGCACCCTCCACTCATCTCCATTCTCCATCATTCTAACACCTTTTCTTACCATCCCCACCTCGAATTCTTTCATGACCCCATCCATATACAAATTGAATAACCAAGGAGACATAACACAACCCTGTCACTCCGCTATTAATATTAAACCAATCACTTTCGATAAGTTATTATAGACTATGGTCTAGAATAAGAGGTTTAGATGGACAATCTTAGGGGTTTGTTAGGTGTGAGAAGAATTGATAAAATGAAGAATGAACGCATTAGGGAGCTGTGTGGTGTGAAGAAGGGAGCAAATAAGAGAATAACTGAAAGTACATTGAGATGGTTTGGTCATATGGAAAGAATAGATAATAGTCAGTCGGTTAAGCAGATACATAATGGTGAGTGTGTTGGGAATCGACCAGCTGGGAGACCGAAGAAAGAGTGGATTGAGTCAGTAAAGGAATAGCTGGAGGAGAGGAATGTGAGTTTAGCAGAGGTAAGAAGAAAGGTGCATAATAGGAGTGAATTGCGTGGTTTTGTGAGGGGGTATGGTTGTAGCCCACTTGAGCCAGGAATGAACCCATACATTGACGAGATGCCATAGTGAGGGTCCGCCACGTTCCCGTGAAGCTCTAGGGTGAATTTTCTGACTGCTGCGAGTTCTCACTAAAAGGTAAACAAGGTTAAAAAGTAAGGCTGGGCCTTCTTTTCGACTTGCGTCAAATTCTTCTACTACTTTCTGTTTCCAGTACATGCTATGCTCCTTACCCCCAGTCTTGGGGAGAGAAGGTAGGTGATGATGATTATTTATATATATATATATATGTAATATATATATTAATATATTTATATATATATATGCAATATATAATATATATATATATATATTAATTATATATATATATAATATTATATATATATTATATATATATATATATATATATATATATATATCATAGATGGACAATATCATTTGATACAAGAGAAAGATGGGAAAATCCGTTAATGGGTTGGGCCTCAACAGCAGATCCTCTTTCCAATATGCAGGTTGGTATTTTAAGAGAATTACTTAGAATTTTTTATGTTAACAATTTTAATGAACTCAATGCAGTATGCTAAATTATATCTACATTAGCTAAATCCCAAATAAGAAATCAGTGTTTGAATATTTCTTTAGATTCTCTAATGCTTTTGTTATATTCATGTTCTCTTTATCATATATATATAAGTGTACACAGTCAAGATACTTAACTGTTTTTTTGAGCACAGTAGGTCATGTTGATAAGATTTTTCTTTGACATTGCATCTTAATAGTTTTGAAGACTGTTGCAAGTTTTTTGAGAAAAGTTGTTTGATTGTTTCTTTTAAGAATAACACAAACAATCAAAGTTTTATAAACTTCAATTAAACATAATTTCAAAATTTTAAATCCCCTGATTTAATTACACTGAACAACAACAGATTTTCAAGCTTCTACTTCACCAATCAAATATGCTGATTCTTATATTATTTTTATACATGAGTCCAATCGAATATGATTAATAAAAAATTGCTAATTGAGACATTGAAGTTTTAATTTCTGCACATGTATATTATAGTTAAATAATTGGTTTTAACTGCATAAAATAATAATACTAGGCATTTAACAAACAATACTTTCGTCCAATGTTTCATATATTGCCATTTTTTGGCTTTTTGTTTATATTATAATTAATCTAACTAAAACCCAACAATAGTTAGCAAGCACTTTCTTATTCCATTTCCATTGAAACCACTTTTATACTTTACACTGTCTTTATGGAATCTCGTACTACGCTTGCTATTTTCACCTCCACAATTAGGATGATAAATATCTAGATGAGAGCATTAAGAATTGTATTTTCAATGTATGATTGCTATTAATAAGCTGTCTATTCATTTCATAAAATCAGAACCTTTACATTTTCCAAGAGAATGAGTTACATTAGATAGGAAAATGTTCCTTTTGTTGTGCAGCACAGAGTCAAATTAACATGTCTGGTTTTCACTTTCCCCCCCCCCCCTTTTGCAAACCCTGATGTTGGAAGTTTTCCACAGAGATATTTGACTGGTGTTCACATATTATAGCCTTAACCAAATCTTTCATCAGATAAAGTTTTTAAGTATATAAATGATTTATGATTCAAATTAAACTTGATAAGCCTTTGGTAAATTTCATACACAATCATCTAATTCACAAATGAAACTGCAGTACATTGTACAACATTCTGCCGAACAAGTAAAAAAGGCCAGCAACTTTTAAATCCACAAAATCTACCATTGATGTCAGTCGTATATTTATATATTTTAAAAGATTTCACGAGATGTATTTCTTTCATACGACCTTCTGGAATTTGGCACTACATTGTCAATATCAAACAAAACTTCCAAACACATTTTCGATAAGTTATTAATAATCTCTGCTTATTTAAGGTTGACACAAAAGACTTTAGGCCGAGATGTCCCAATACATGGCGTTAGAAGATCTTTGTAAAAGTCAAAGGAAGGTGGAGAAAATAGATAAAGGGAGTGTGTTCCAGACTGTACCAGTGGGTTACGTTCAAGATCGAGCATATCGGTTAAGTCTGGAGGTGGAGTATTGGATAGAGAAAGGATGAGACCATGTGGGAAGGCATATCGCACGAGTTCATTTCAAAGGAGGATGAATGAGACTGAAGAGTTCAGGAGAGAGAGAGAGAGATTTAAAAGCATTTTTTTTTTTAAGCAATAAATCATTAAAAACCAGCTTCTTCCTATTACAATAGCACATTTTACAAATATTTTGCTTAAAAATTACAAATTTCCTTGGAAAAATAAAACTCCTATTATGTGTTAAATCAAAACTCGAAGGGAAGCTTTTGGGCTATTTTACATTCTTAGCATTCATTCATGACATCGCTCCCTGTGAAAAGTTTTATCTTTTGCACATTGAAAGAAATCGAAGGAAAGTAATAAATCAAGCAAATATATGCTTTTAATAATTACTGGATATGCCATAATTTTAAATAAATTTGGAATAAATATTCTAATTTACCTAATATTTCTATGAATCAAAAGTAATTAAAAATAATCAATAGTTTTTAAAAAAAATAGTCATACCTGGAAACTAACTAACTAAAATCCTAATTTTTGGCCCAACAATTTTTGAAATTTTATATACCGTGTATATATAGTATATATATTATATATATTATAATATAGTATATATATAAGTATATAATATATATTATATATATATTATATATATATAATATATATATAAGTATATATATATAATATAGGTATATATATATATATCATTCCTTTTTCCCCCCTGGGGGTAAGTACGTGACATGCATCGATAAAGAGAAGTAGTGAACAAGAACAGTGAACAAGTCGATAAGAAGCCAGCCTTACCCGCCCCTACTATACATTAGTGAGAACTCGGCGCAGTCAGAAATATCCACCTAGAGCTTCAACGGACGGAAGGACCCTCACTGGATGAACCTCTTACATTGACGTTTACATAGTGAGGGTCCGTCGGCTGTCCCATGAAGCTCTAGGTGGATTTTTCTGACTGTACGAGTTCTACTAATTAATGGTACAGAGGGGCGGTAAAGGCTGGGCTTTCTCTTTTCGACTTTTGCATATTCTTCTACTGCTTTTCTTTTCAGATGCATGACAGCGCACCTTACCCAGTCTTGGGGCAAAGAGGCAGATAATAGAAGCAAGAGAAGAATAATATTTTAGTATATGATATATAATATCATATATTTATATATATATATATATATATAATATATAGTATATATATACTTTATATATATATATATATATAATATATATATTATATAGTATTGTGATTGGCGGATAGTGAATTAGCCGGATAACCGGATATCCGGTTGGATATCCGGCAGTCGTAAAAGTACATATAGTAATATAATATATATATATTATATATATCTATATATATATTATATATATTATTATATATATATATTATATATATATGATAATATATATATATAATATATATATATATATATATATATATATATTATACAGATAATAACACCACGCTTTCACGGCAGAGCCTTAATCTAGGAGGGGGTGTATTAAATAAACGACTGAGCAAGACGAAGCCAAGAATTGCTACACATTCTCCATGTCGATTCAGTTTCGAACCTGGGAACCCTCACTTTGTTTGGGAGTGTTCTACACTGATCTACGGGGCTTTTTAAATATAAGTAATACTAGAAATACTAAAACAGAAATACAATATCAAATACATCATAAATAGGGACTACTCCTTTAAAAGGAAGTTAGATAAATAGGCATGATATTCGAACAAATCGCCGAACACGCTGCGTGGAAACCTTCGTGTCAGTGTTGCTAAAACTCACGCAGGATTGGCAAAATGGTGCGCTTTTCTGTCATGCTCCAGAATTTTTTTTTTTTATATATATAAGGGGCTCGAGCACGACGGTGCGTCTCCCCCGCTGAGGCCTAGAGACCCTGACTCTTTCATCTTTGCGATTTAATTTTTGAGGCATTCTTTAGTTAAAAAAAAAAAGCTTGTTGACAACTCTTGACGCTCTGATTGCCTTGAGAATAAATGAAAAAAATCGATTTTAACAGTGTTCGTTCGATATTTATATCGTTAAATCCCTTTTAAAGGACCAGTAGATTCTCCATAGCACGATCGATTCTATGCATAAAAAATACATATAAATATATTTACATATACAATTAATCATTATCATTATCATTATATATTAGTGCTAAAGACACTATATTTATCAAAATATCCATATATCACTATATCTTACTATTTATATATTTTATATTAGATACTATGTATTGTCTATAAGGCACTTTGTTAATATATTATACGCTTATCCCGGTATTAAGTATTTTAAATTATTTCACACTATTCACTTATAATTAATTAATTGATCATTATCACACTAATCAACTATTTTATTAATATGGTGATACGCTATATCACCACCATTCACGAAAAGGGCATTATGGTAGAAGGGAATGAAAAATTTCTTTGAGACTCAACGATTGTCTGGGAAAACGCAACTTCACCTTCTAACAATCCATTAATGTTAATTTTTTATTATATTTATTTTTGTATTTATAATTCATTATTCCGAAATATTATTAAAAGAAAATGATTTAAAATTATTGAAGATCCTCGAATTGTAAATCTTATAGAAAGTAAAATTAAATATTTTAAAAATGTTTAACATTATCTAAAATCCCGAATCGCATTTTTTTTCTTTCAAGTTGTTGCAGCTACCATGAAACATTCTGGCATTCCTCTTAATCTCCTTCTCTTCTCAAGTATCCTATGCTACATTAAACGTTCGCTTTCTCTCAGTCTCTCTCTCTCTCCTTCGTCTCTCTCTCTCTCTTTCTCTCTCTCTCGTCTTCTTTCTCCTCCTCCTGGGATCTCTCTCCTCTCTCTCTCGTTCTCTCGGATCTCGCTCTCTCATCTCTCCTCCATCTTTTCTCTCTCGCCTCTCTCTCTCTCTCTCTTTCTCTCTTCTCCTCTCTCTCTTCCTCTTTCTCTTCTCTCCTTCTCTCTTCTCTCTCTCCTCTCTTCTCTCGTCTCTCTCTCTCTCTCCTCTCTTCTCTCTCTCTCCTCTCTCTCCTCTCCCTCTCCCTCCCTCTCTCTCCTCTCCCTCTCCCTCCTCTCTCTCCTCCTCAGTCCTCCTCAATTGGCTCGTCGTCGTCTTCGTCTCTCCTTCTCTCTCTCATTCTGTCTCTCATACTCTCTTCCCGCCGCCCTCTCTCCCTTCTCGTCTTTTCTCTCTTCCCATCGTTTCCCTCCCTCTCCTTCCCATCCTCCTTCTCTCCGTTTGCTTCCTCTCCTCCTCGTATCCTCCTCTCTCCTTCTCATCTCTCTGCTATCCTCTACTTCTCTCTTCTCTCCCTCTCTCTCTTCTCTCTCTCTTCTCTCTCTCTCTCTCTCTCATTCTCTTTCTCTCTCCCTCTCTCTCCTCTCTTCCCTTCTTCTCCTCTTCTCTCCTCTGTCATCTCTCTCTCTCATCTCTCTCATCTCTCTATCAATCTCATCTCCTCTTCTCTCCTCTCCCCTCCTCCTTCTCTCCCCTCCTATCCACTACCTACTATCTGATGATCCTATCTAACCTCTCCCTCCTCTCTTCTCTCTTCCTCTCTCTCTCTCTCTCGCTTCTTCCTCTCTCTCTTCTGATCTCTCTCATCGCTCTCTCTCATCGCTCTAGTCTCTCTTCTCTCCTCGTCGCTCAAAAAATATTGTAAACCACTTCTTGCGTAATATATTACAAGACTATTTCCCCATATTCAACTACATCACCAAATTCTTTTCTTGACAATAAATACTTAATAGATAATCCATTTTCCAGTCTTCTCCGTCATTGTCTGGCCTTCTTCCCGTATTTTCCCGCTTCCTCTACTGGTCTTTCCACTACTGCGGTCGACAGCACTCGCATCCTGAGTCAGAAAATCATATATATATATATTATTATATAATATAATATATATATATATATATAGTATATATATAATATAATATATTATATATGATCTATTCATATAAATATATATATAAATTTAAAAATATAATAAGATAATATATATATATATACTTGCTTTCTTTCTTTCTTTATCCTACATCTTTCTTTCCCAAGAGGCATAGTGTGCGCTACACATGGAAAAGAAAAGGCAGTAGGAGAGTATGGATGACGAAAGTCGAATATAGCAAGTCCCACGTTACGCCCTTGGTACCATTAATAGTTAGTGAAATCGTCACATGACAGAAAATTCCACCCTATGCAGGTTCATCGGGACGGACGGGTTCCTCACTAGGTAAAGTCGTAATGGTAAGAGGGTTTTTCATCTCCTGGCTAAGGTGGCCACAACAAGCCCATAAAAACCCCTATTCTCTCGCTATCCATCATGATGGCACTTTTATTTTCAGCGACTTGCCCAACTCCATTTCTTCCGTCTTCAATACTTCGTCATCACCGATCTCCGATCCCACTTTCTTTTCGGTCTCACCAGCCAGTCGGTTCCCAACAACAAATCTCTCATATAATGCCTTAGAATATAACCTAACCGACTTTACATTCATTTTCCCATGACCAAACCATCTCAACTACTACTTCATTTATATTCTGCTCATTTACCTTATCCCCTTTTCGTTTCAACCATCACAACATACTCTAATCATTTTCATTCCTCACTTTATTAATTCTTCTTCAAACAACACCTAATGCTCCTAAGTAATTGTCCATTCTGAACCACATTTGGAACTTTAGATTCTTTCTTTATTCCGACGCATAGGCTTACTGAAGACCATACAATAATACACAGGTAACAACATTACCCTCTATGTAAGAACCTGAGCGGCACTCAAGACTTTAGGTCCCTTTATTCCCCTAAGATTTTTAATTGCACCAGCAATACTTCTGCCTTCCACAACGTTCCCTATACAGCTCTGCATTCATCCGTTCCTTCTCAAATGCAACACATACCCTAGCATATTTAAACTCAGCACTTGCTCCAGCTGCTCATCAGCATAACTTAATACCGAGGACTGTCCTCACTCAGACCATAACCCTACTATTCTACATTTACTTTTAAACTCCCTCTTTTACACTACCCTCATACAAATTCTCGTACTTAAAATCCCTCCTCAACTCTCGTCGAGATTTCGTCCACCAGAAACAAATCACCGCCATTTAATAGGTAGGCGCATCCCTCCACCTCATTACTACTCTCCATTTTCTCATCATTCTAAAACCATTTCCTGCTATCCCAACCTCTGAATTTTTCATAACCCTATCCATAACAAATTGAATAACCTAAGGAGACATAACACATCCAACCTGTCTCGACTCCGCTATTAATCTAAACCAATACCATTTGACACCTATTTATTCTTAAAATGACACGCTTTCACTAATCTGGTCATACATACTTTTTGATTCCATTCAGAACCCACACAAGACATATATACTATTACCTTGCCATAAATGCTTTCCCTGTTAACTCTCTATCATCACCCTTTTGCAAATCCATAAAACTAAATATGAATTATTCTTCTTCTCCCCTATTTTCTCTTGATTTGTTTTTATATGTATAAGATTTGATCCACACATCTCTACTACTATTTTATGATTATTGTATATATATATATATATATATATATAATATAATATATATATATATTAAGATATACTATTATAAAATTATAATTTTAAGTTTATATATATATTATATATATTATTATATATATATATATATTATTATATCAATATATATATTATATATATTATATTTATTAATTATAGATTAGAGAAACGAAAGCTTTTTACTTTAATAAGTATATGAACACAATTTTTAATATTCTTTTTCCTTTATCCAATTTTCTTAAGCTTAAGAATTAAATGCATATAATTTCATGAAAAGTATCACCTATACAAATTCAGGTAAAATTGCATTGTACAGTAACATAAACTGATGATAAAAAATTATATACATGTGGACACATCGAGTCTAAACATATATATATTTAGATATATCTATATAGTAATATATATTAGTATCATATATATTATATATCTATATATATATATATATATATATAGCTATATATGATATAGATAATTATTGTATCTACACACGAATTTCAAATTGCTTTTGAATATTTCCCCAACAAGGAAAACCTCTAGGGAAGTGATTGATCTGGTTATCCAGCGGTGATATAACAATGAATTGGGCCACTATACCGATAGTCAAAATTGGCTTGTATCGGCCCGGATATCGCCCATCTAATATAGTATATAACACTGATATTTATATATAATATATATATATATTAATATATATATATATATATATAGTATATATTACTTATATATATACTATATATATATATATATATTAATATACGAAATCCGATACAACTAACTAAAATAAAAAGAAATATCATTATAATATATATATAATTATATATATATATGTATATATATATTATCCCTCTATCTTAAAAATATTATTGATATATAGTTATATATAACGACACCATATATATTAATATATATATATATACTAGCATGATATAATATATATATATATACTAAGTTATTATATATAATACTATATGTTATATTATATAGAATCGGAATCAGCACTTTTGACTGGTATCGGCACCGGCTGGAAATTTCCCCTTACCCCTTCACAATTCTATTATAATTTATATTAGCCACCACTGCCTCGATTTTTATATCTAGTTAAATTATTATATATATATATATAATTATATAACTATATTTATATATATATATAATTTATACATATATTTATATATATATATATAATATATTATATAGTTATATATATCTATAATATATTATTATATATATATTATATAATATATAATATTATATATATATATATATATATATATATATTATGAAAAGAAGAGAGGCCTTATAGGAAGTCTTGGATCTGTCGTATAGCGAATTAGCAATACTACCAATTTTTTAACTAAACGTTAAAGAGTATAGTAAAATTACACAAAATGACGTCTTTGATATTTTGATAGGCTTGTTCCCTTATTATAGGAATTGAAGCCTGATTGATGAGGGTGAATGTGATACGTCTGCATGCAGAAGAAGGTGCTCTGCTTTTTGAATGAAGAGAGTAAACACTGTACTGGGGGGGTCAGCTCCCCCCGCCCCCCACTGACGACTCTCCATGACTATTATATGTAATACTTTATATATACATATATTTATATATAACTAATATATTTTTATATAATTTGTAGATATTTATATATTATATATATATATATATATCTATATAAATATATAATATATTATATAAACGTAACATTTATCTAACATTTTTGAAAAATGTTGCTAAATTGTCGAGAAGTAAAAGATAAAACTGTGTACGCAGCATTGGGCGATACTTTTTGAATGTTTCTCCTTAAATAACATATTTTCCTGTTTCTGAAAACTAATTCTCTGTAATATAACTGGAGAGGACTGTATTAAGGAGTAATTTTTTGGCTAGTACTACTGTGTTTGGGAATTTAGCTTTGTTCACATTCTACCAGTTAAGTACTTCTTTTCTCAGATTAGAAATTGATTTTTCTGATAAAAAAATTTCCATTTCTTTAAGAATCATCTTTAGAAGAGTCACTGACTTTTCTGTTTTTCCTTTTTACACTTACTAACTCGCTGTCACTTTCACTTTCTTCAAACATAAAAACTAAGTAACTTTGCAGTAATTTCTTCTCTTAATGCTCCTAATGATTTTGAGATACTTGGAAAATCTTAGTTTATTTTATTATTTATTATTTCTTAAATTTGAACTATTTAGTGAAAAAGAAATTTTATAAATATTTAGATTGACTTGTAGCAGCAAACGTAGCAAAGTGTAAGCAAAATGTTTTGACAAGTTGCTTGAAGGAGTGGAGTGTGTGATTCCTAAAAGTTTTGTGCCGAAGTGTGTTTACGTTAGTGGAAATGATCCTTTTCCTGATATATACCGTCAATTGCTAGTAAACAGAATACAATGTTTAAACACTGAAATTAAGAAAAAGTTTAAGACAAACTATTGGAATTTCCGTCACTTTCAGCAATATTTCTACAACAATCATGATGATCTAAATATGTTTTCCGGTTTGATGGATTACGCTTGTATACACTTAAACTCTGAGCTTATAAAATAACATAATTGAGGGGCTCTTTGATAAAGAATTAAAAAGAATATGTAACTTATTAATTAATTAACAAATATTTTCCTCAATACGTAATAGACTAAACACTGAAAAAGATATTTAATATATAGGCTTTGGCCTAAGTTTTGCTTTGCCAAACCCAGATTCATGGACCCATTTAACTAAGAACTTTACCAGATGGAAAAACCACCACCAAAATTAGTTGAAAACATTAAAGACATACTTTTTGAAAAATCTTTTTATTAAGCGTTACAGGAAGGTCAATTTTTCTGTGGAAATTAATATAACTTTACCAGACTACAGATTTTTTTGTTGCTTCAGTTCCAATAGCCGCCCTTACAAAATCTACACACAAACAGAGAATTCCAATATAACAGTTAGAGCAAGGGAAACATAATTGTTATTTAAATACATTGATTATTTAACAAAGTTGGTAAAAAATAATTGGTACAAGTTTAGACTACTGGTAGGCGCAACTATAGAATTTTTAATCATATCTCTCTTGGCTAAGCTACAGCATAGATATAAGCTTGTTAAAAATTTTAACCAAGTGTTTTAAAGATAACAAGATATAGTTTATTCTTTTTAGGCTTTGGTGATAAGTTAATCAACTGTAGCTGGTATATAATAGGTGTAGGTAGTAAGCAATTATATAATACAAGTTATGCTCTGTGTGATTCTTGTGGGTGACTGTAAGAGGGTCAATTGTGATAATCTGCGCGTTTGTGTTTGAATGCAGAGAATGTGTGGTTACATTACTATAGTTGCAAGACTGGAGTGAAAATGATTTTGCTCGATCTCCCGA